>OX421495.1:43969059-44144067 GCA_949126835.1 Anisus vortex | reverse complement strand
GGGGGGGGGGGAGCGGGGAATGCCGTCAAGGGGTGTTGCAGATAAAGAACAGTGAAAAAAAATATAAATATTTGTTTCATATGATGTTTTTAAAATGAAAGACAAAGACAGAAAGAGAGAGAGAGACAGGGAGAGAGAGAGAGAGAGAGAGAGAGAGAGAGAGAGAGAGAGAGAGAGAAAGACAAAGAGAGCAGGACAAAGAGAGAAAGAAAGAAAGGAAGAGATAAAAATATCAAGAGAACGACTGAAAGAGAAGAACATAGACAGACATGGAGAGAGAGAAAGTGAGAGAAAGTGAAAGATAGAGAGTGAGAGAGAGAGAGAAAGACAATTATAGAGAACGCAAAAGAGACAAAAACAAAGAAACATAGAGAAAACGTGTGTGAGAGAGAGAGAGAGAGAGAGAGAGAGAGAGAGAGATGATCAGATGTCAATTCTCTCTGAGGCCTTGGTTCCCACCCCCTACCAGAGGTGCTTACTATATCCTAGATGGGTATAGGGGCGCTGATGTTCCTTGGCTTGCCCAAGGCGCCAGTACCTATGCAGTGTTATTTCGCCTATGTAATTTTATGTATTTCCGCATATGTAAGTATATGTAATTTTGCCATTGTCATTTTGCGAATGTAATTTTGCCTATGATCTTGCCTATATAATCTTGCTTCGTAATGTTTCCTTATACATATTGACTGTGTTACAATGTCCTTCTCAATAACTATATATATAAATATATAAATATGAGCCTATGTATATACCCTGTAGGTTTATGTTCGCCTTACTATGTGTATGATCGCATGACTGTAGGGCTGTAATACTGTATTGCTGTACGAATGTATGGATATAGGGCAGTATGAATGTTTAACTCCATGACTTTTTAACGGTATGGATTTATGACTGTATTACTTTATGGCTGTATAACTTTATGACTGTATGACTGCATGTATGACTGTATGACTGCATGTATGAATGTATGACTTTATGACTGCATGTATGACTGTATGTCTGTATGACTGTATGATTGTACGAGTTTTAAAATCAAAAGGAAAAAAATGAAATAATCCTATTTCTGTTTACCTCCAAATTTAAATAAAACCAACTTCCAATATCTATTGATTGGCCGCTGAGGATAAAGCGATCGAAGAGTAGAAGGGAGAGAGAAAGAAGACCAGTGAGAGAGAGAGAGAGAGAGAGAGAGAGAGATTCTGGGTGGAACGCTGTGCTGGAAATAACGAGAGCGCGCACGAGCCAGCGAGCCAGCGAGCCAGCGAGCGAGAGAGAGAGAGGGTGCAAGTGAGCTATAGTACATATACAATAAAATGATAGAGACTAGTGCTCACCCAGTCAACCAATGGGTACACACAACACAGTCAAGAAATAAAGATACACACACAGACGGATACAAAGACCTTCCAACTAAGATTTACAAAAAAAAAAAAAGAAGGTTAGTGTAATAAATTTCGTTGAGTTGGCATACGAGCGGATTGTCTGACCAACACAAAGCCTACGAAAATGTCTTTCATCTCTCCTCCCCCCATCCCATTCCACCCACCCCCAACCAATCAAATAGCCACACCTCCCGCCTCCCTCCCATTTGATTGATATCAAGTACCTACATTAAAAAGAGACAATCAAACACACAATAAAATAATGTAAAAAAAAAGAAAATGTTCATGGCTGTTCCAATTGACGCAAAGTGGTTTCTTTTAGCACTTGTTTCTTTAAGGCATTTGATTTGTTTAGTGAATTCCTTTTACTTGAATGCTCAGTTTGATAAATGTGCAGCTCTTATATCATAAAGGACACAAATATAAAGTATTCTCTTTAAAGACTAAGCACTTATACAATAAAGGCTTACACTCTGCCGAATATTTTTGGCAGCAATAATTTAGAGTGAGCAAGGGTCGGCAGCGTGCGGAACGCGTTCCAGACTTGGCACGCAGAGAGATTTTGAGTGGCACGCAAAATAAAACCTCCCCCCCCCCCCCATCCATAATACAAAGTACTCAATTGAAGAACATAATAAAAAATTAGTCTCCAAGAACATAATACAAAGTATTCACTCCAAGAACATAATACAAAGTATTCACTCCAAGAACATAATACAAAGTACTCACTCCAAGAACATAATACAAAGTACTCACTCCAAGAACATAATACAAAGTACTCACTCCAAGAACACAATACAAAGTACTCACTCCAAGAACATAATACAAAATACTCACTCCAAGAACATAATACAAAGTATTCATTCCAAGAACATAATACAAAGTACTCACTCCAAGAACATAATAAAAGTACTCACTCCAAGAACATAATACAAAGTACTCACTCCAAGAACATAATACAAAGTACTCACTCCAAGAACATAATACAAAGTACTCACTCCAAGAACACAATACAAAGTACTCACTCCAAGAACATAATACAAAATACTCACTCCAAGAACATAATACAAAGTATTCATTCCAAGAACATAATACAAAGTACTCACTCCAAGAACATAATAAAAGTACTCACTCCAAGAACATAATACAAAGTACTCACTCCAAGAACATGTTCACTCCCGTGTCCACCACATCTCTCCGGATGCCCTTCCAGGACTGCGTCAGTCTGAAGAAGTCCCTGTCCCCCAACGGTATGCCCTTGCTGTGCGTGTCGTCCTTGTAAAAGGCGCTCCCGGAACACCCCATCGGTAGAGGAAAACTTACACTCTGGCTCTGGTGCAGAAGAATGGTTGTGTCATGGTGCATGCTATCCCAGTCTAGACCTACCACTCAGTTCATTGGTTGGCTTTATTTCAATATAAATGTTCATACGTTTATCTTTGTTTCTTGTTACTGTTGTTGCTAGTGTTTGTTGTGTTTCTGAAAAACTGTAGCAGGAGAGCGAAGGCAAATGTCACTTTATTATTATGATTATTATCGTTTTTTTTTTTTGTTACCGGGTTGTTTTGTTGTCGCGATGTTGATGTTTTATGTTGAACCGGAAATGATCTCGATGTTGATGTGTTATGTTGAACCGGAAATGATCTCGATGTTGATGTGTTATGTTGAACCGGAAATGATCTCGATGTTGACCTTAAAACTAAATGAACCAAAATGCAAGAAGACATAATATGGCTTCTACAAATAATTCTGAACGGTGCAAAACCAAAAATAAAAATTAAAGATGTAAAAGACGCAGGAAAAATGACGCGAAATTTTCGCATGTTTCGTGTATTAATTTTCAGAATTAGAATGTAAATTCGACCTCTGGAGTCGTTTGTGTAGAAAACATGCCTGAATTATAAAACTGATCATCGTCAATCCCATGAACACTGTGGTCGTTGGGGGGGGGGGGGGGGGGGGGGAGCGAATGGACACTTCAGCAGTCATCTTTCTCCACTTTCGCCTATCTTGAGCGGCAGTCACTAGGTCAGTCATTGGTTCAGTCAACTGCAGTCCTGTCTAATCGTTTATATTTGACGACGTCCAACTTCTACAGTGCCATGGAGGATGGTTTTTGGCAGGTTGTTATGCCGCAGTACAAGACCGAACCATGCCAGATTCAGACGGTTGATTGTTGGCATAATTTTTTTTTTTTGAGGGCCTGCAATTGAGGATATAACTGTCTTAGACATACTCATTAGTTATGTGTTTTATGCCTTAGGTAGGAGATTCAAAGGATTTTTCTCATGCATTTATTTTCGAATGCCTGCAATTTTTTTTTTGAATTGTCATTATAATCACTTGAAGTTTTTTTCAAATAGCCAGCACTCTAATATTATCAGAAAAAGGAACAGGTAAATTTAAAAAAAATAATTAAATATTCATTATCCAGACGAAACTCATAGAATCTAAATTCAATATTTACTTTTCATATTCTCTTATTATTGATCAACGAATAATTAGGCTACTTGATTAATTAAATTATAGATCTAATTTAGTACTGTAATAACCCTAGACACTGTGTATTAATGCTATAATATACTTATTCTTATTCTATTTGTTACAGATGATCATTCTATACAGAAGATTATTTCTCCTTTATGCTTATCGATGGTTTGCATCTAAACGTGCTTTGTATTGCAAGGTTAAACTTCTAGTGGCTGAGATTAAGGATACTCATCGAGGATACTCATCCAGGATACTCATCATCGGCGGCGTATGTAAAGTATCCCGTCGGACAAAATTGATCCACAGGGCCGGTGAAGCAGCGTTCATCAGTTTCTGTGGCCACGGTATACTAGGTAATTGTGCATCCAACACTATGCACAGCCGCCTTTACTTTACCACAACGAAGTTCAGGTACCTATGACGGACACCCTGCAGAAAAATCTCCTAGCCTCCACCAGGATTCGAACGCGCTGCCGATCGGCCACCGTGGCCTCAAACAACATTGAGAACCATCATTATAACTATTTCTGTGGTTAATTAAGTGAAACAAGCCTGAGTGTAATTTTAAATTAAAGTTTGCTTTGTTGTGACGTTACATTGTCTAAACAATGCCCCCCCCCCTTTTTCTTTCCGTCACATTTCATCACAAATTTTAAACCTTTTTTTCAGCCTTACCCTCGAGTAGGTGCGTGACGTCAAATATGACGTCATTTATAGACGGCCCGCCAAAATCACATTACACTGTGTGATCTTACGTTACAAATGGTTAGTTCAGAATCCAGGTGTCCCCCCCCCCCCCCCCCCCCCCAGAAAAGGTCAAGAGGTTACTGTACTCGCTTCAGACGGGTGTATTTTTCCATGTCGGGCTAAATTACGGGCAAACTATAATATGAACAGTCTCGCTTCAATGATCCAGGCGCTAGACGTACCGACTCTCCTACGCAGAGTACGCCTTACATTCAGCAAGCCACGGAATCTGAAATCTCTTGCTTTTAGTAACTGGACTTGAACTGATAGTATTGTTCAAAGCCTGTCATAGTCAAACAGGTGTCTAGGATCGGGTACTAAAACCTGATATGAACAATGTCTTCTCTCACGCGTGACCTGTAAAATCGATAGCGCGCTTGTGACACTAGCCCCCCTATTTCCCCAAAAGAACAATTACAAACAACAACTGCCCCTCAGTACTGCACCTAGTAAAGTAAAGTAAAAATAAAGTCAAGTATCTTGTCAGACTAAATTGGTCGATAGGTTCAGTGAATCAGCGATCACCAGTTTCTGTCGCCACGGCCTACTAGGTGAATGTATGGACAGCAATATACACAGCCGCCTTTGCTTTACCGCAACCAAGGTCAGGTACCCATAAAAGTTGGGTAGACTCAGGAACACCCTCCAGACCCTGGAAAATATTATGGCCTGCACCAAGATTCGAACCCAGGACCTTCGGAACGCCTGCCGAACGCGCTGCCGCTCGGACACCGTGGCCCCCCCCCCCAATCTAGCCCCTCAATACTGACCAAAGTAGCCCCTCCAAAACTCAAATTCGGCCCTAATTGCCCGTGAAGCTATGCCTGCCTCAAAGTAACTTTGGCCGCAGCAAGAAACACGACCGCGATAAGTTTCAAAGTTGACCCCATTCCAGTCCACTGTACTCCCTTGTCAACCCTCCCCCCCAGGTATTGGAATGCCCGCTCTACCTGCGTATCGATCGTACGGTATTGACAGGGACCTACGTCAGAAGAGAAACGTGAGTGCAGTCAACTGTGACGGCTTAGTAAAGCAATAAAACTGTCTTGTGATTGGAAACATTTGAATGCTTTTACATTAGATTTTTTTTTTTTCTTTTCAGCTATTCTCTTTTGTATGGATATACCTTGAAAGAAAGTTGTCAACATGGTTTCGGAAAGTGATTCGTGTGGAAGGTCAGCTCATGTAAAGACTTGCTCGGAAAGTCAATGTGTCACCCTATAGGCGGGAAATTAGGGGGGGGGGGCAAGTTTAATGACATATTTTGTGTTTGTGACATGAATGACATTAGTGTGTGTGACAGTTAGTCGAGTTTGGGAATTTAAATAAATAACAAAATTAATTATTAAAGAATGTGTGATAACAGAGTAGTTGAGATATAGCAATATGTGACATGGCAGTTTGTGACACGACAGTTGGTGAAACAGCAATGGGTGACAGTACTATTAGCAGCATAGTGATTGGTGACACAGCAGTTTGTGACATGACAGTTTGAGACATAACAACCTACAACACCCCCGGTTTGTGACAAAACAACCCACAAGACACCCGTTTTTGACATATAACAACCTATAACAATAACAGACCAGTTTGCACACTGTGGCGGTTAGTTAGGAATCTGTGACATCGCTATCTGACACTAGGCTAGCCCGCAACTAAAAATGCTACACGCTACCAGAAGTGACAAAATAGGGACCCATTGACCTCCGACCCCCAACGCATAAAAAAGGCCTTGATATAATTATGTACAATAACCCCTTAATTAGTGACAAGATATGCGATTCAATTAAAAGTAGACTGATTTTCTACAAACTTGCTTTATTGATCCTCTAGTTAAGAAAAAAAACAAAAAGTCAACGTAACAAAAATGTCAACGTAAAAAAAAAGTCAACGTAACAAAAAAGTCAACAGTAACGTAACAATAAAGTCAACGTAAAAAAAGCCAACGTAACAAAAAAGTCAACAGTCAACGTAACAAAAAAGTCAACGTAACAAAAAAGTCAACGTAACAAAAAAAGCGACAGTCAACGTAACAATAATGGCAACGTAACAAAAAAGTAAACAGTCAACGTAACAATAATGTCAACGTAACTGCTATTTACTAAGGTCGAGTATAGGTGACACTCGTTTTGGTCCCTATTTGTAAACGGAGAATAGGGCGGGCCCTGAAATTGAACCCTGCGGTACGCCACAGATAAGGAGGAGTTTCTAAAGAATAGGCCAGATTGACTATAACTCGGTGAGTCCTGTCGGCCAGGTAAGAACTGAACCAGCGAAGAGTAGTTCCAGTGATGCCAACCTCATACTGAAGTCTTGACAAGAGTATTTCATGGTCAATGGCATCAAAAGCGGCGCTATATATGTTGTAAAATTAATTAGTCTAATGTTTTAAAAAAGAAAATCCTTACATCGACAAACAGTTTATACAAGGAAATGTTTATTTACAACTGTTTAACGTAAATTTATCTTATAACTATAATTAAAACTTGAAATGAATACCTTAATATTAGATTGTAATAAAGAAATAATAATTAATCAGTAATATTAGTTATAATACAAAACATAACTTGTTTGGCATCACTATAAAAACAAATTGGACAAATTTAATTTAATTAAAGGGGAACTATTCACTCATTTTTCGCGTTTATATTTCTAACAAGTTTCTTCTCTTTCTTCTATACAAGAATAAATGTCCTTAAGTTTTTATTTTTTTGAATATTTTTTATTAATAAAACTATAAAAATAAAATGAACAAAAATATAAACATATATTATATCATTAAAGAATGAATATTTATAGATTAAAACTTTCCAAAAACTACTCACTCAGTTTTACTAATATGTAACCATTCATTCTAATGTTATGATAAACATAATTTGAAAATTCTTATTTATTTTGGACTTCTCAGTTAGACTGAGAATGAAATATGTAACCGACACACCAGTTTGAGCCGTAATAAGCTACTATACACTCGTAAATGACATATTATAACATCTTACGACGCACCCGTTTGTGACATGTATCAACTTACGACACACCCCGTTTGCGACGTGCATCAACTTACGACACACCCGTTTGTGACATGTATTAACTTACGACACACCCGTTTGTGACATGCATCAACTTACGACACACCCGTTTGTGACATGTATCAACTTACGACACACCCGTTTGTGACATGTATCAACTTACGACACACCCGTTTGTGACATGTATCAACTTACGACACATCCGTTTGTGACATGCATCAACTTACGAAACACCCGTTTGTGACATGTATCAACTTACGATACCCCGTTTGTGACATGTATTAACTTACGACACACCCGTTTGTGACTTGCATCAACTTACGACACACTCGTTTTTGACATGCATCAACTTACGACACCCTGTTTGAGACATGTATCAACTTACGACACACCCGTTTGTGACATGTATTAACTTACGACCACTGATCTATAAAAAGAATGGATTGCGCCTTCTTAATAAACTGGTTTGAGCAAAGTGAAGAAAAGCACTGATCTATAGAAGAAAGGAAAAACTAAAAATTTCCACTGCACATACCGATATAAACAAAATTGTGTCTAAAACTTACTGCGCCACTGATCTATAAATAGATCGGAACAGAATCTATGTTGCAGCCATTTTACACAATATGCATATGAATTGTTGCTGTCAAACTTCCCACTTCTAATTAATAATATAAAACTAACAATAATACGGTCAAAAGAAAACAAATACCAAAAGATAAAAAAAGTTAATAATAAAAAAAGTAGACAGCAATATTTCGCAGTACGGGAAAACCCGGTCCCGAAACACACAAAATTTGAACGCATTTTATAAACTTAGAATTAAACCATGGCACCAAGATGGCGGTGATGTTATGACCTCAATGTTTACGTCCTTGAGTTTTTTTATTGAAAATACGTACTTATTTAAAGTTTGAAACTTATTAGGAAGTATTTTTTGTGATTTTAATTATTATTATTTTTTTGTAAATATAACGAAACAGTAAACAAACTAAAACTAGCTACTAAAACGTTGAAAAGCGGCTGGAGCCGCGGGTATATACAAACCCAAACTCTTGAAAACATGGAAGGCAGAGAGACAAAACGAAAAAGAGGTGAAGATTCAAACAACTATGAAAATACAGAAATATGGCCAAGATTTATTACAATTTCATCTAAAGAAACAGAAAAACCACTAACTAAACTATCACCCTTTGTGATAGAAAAAGCCATAACTGGGATGGCAGGAGCACCTAAATCTGTAAAGAAATTACGATCTGGACAGATTCTGGTGGAATGCGAAAAAAAAGCGCACTCAACCAATTTATTAAGAACAACTAGTATGGCAGGAATAGCCATAGAAACAAAAGCCCATGCCTTCCTAAACAGCTCAAAGGGAGTTATAAAATCAAAAGAGTTGGAATGCTGTACGGAAGATGAATTAACACAAGAACTAAAAAATCAAGGAGTTATCTCAGCTTATAGAATAAAAATAAAAAGAGATAAAAAAGAAATTGCAACTAACACAATAATTTTAACTTTTAATAAACCAACTCCTCCAAAGGAAATTAGAGCAGGTTTCTTAAACATCAAAATTGAAGACTACATACCAAACCCTATGAGATGTTTTAACTGCCAAAAATTAGGTCACTTGAAAAAACACTGCAAAAGAAATGCTGTCTGTCCACGTTGTGGAAATGAAGGACACAGCTTGGAAACATGCAGTGCAGAAATGAAATGTGTAAATTGTGAAGGAAAACATCTATCAT
This sequence comes from Anisus vortex, assembly GCA_949126835.1. Classification (NCBI taxonomy): domain Eukaryota; kingdom Metazoa; phylum Mollusca; class Gastropoda; family Planorbidae; genus Anisus; species Anisus vortex. The sequence goes on along the minus strand of OX421495.1, from coordinate 44,134,671 downwards.
TCTCAAAAACGTGTCCAAGATGGATTGAAGAAAAGGATATACAAAAATTAAAAGCTCAAAAAAATATAACTTATCAAGATGCAAAGAAATTTATTCTAACACAAAAATCTTTAATAAATGAAAAGAATTATGCTGGAGCTCTTAAAACAGACATAAAGAAAGTCAAACACGCTGAAACCCAGACACCCACTTTACCAGAATTGTACTACAAAGACCAAGATGGAACATTCAAAAAATGGGAAATAAATGAAATAATATGCACTAAAGAAAACTCAACACAATCAAATATAGAAGAAATGCTTCCAGGAAAAGTTAACCCAGAGAACATATCAAATAAAAATTATATGAAAAAAAACATGAAAGAAATAAATCAGGGTAAAGACTTAAAATCTAAAGGAAATAAAACTATGGACATTTTGGGACAGGCATGTGAAAAGGATGATTCAATAACTGATTTAAAAATACAAAAAGAAACAATGTCTCAACCTTTAAATTCAGAAACTAGGACACAACAAGAAACGGATAGTAGTACACGGGAGAACGACATGGAAATCATAGAAGAAAATGAAATAGAAAATGACACAATTTCAAAAAACAGTAATCGGAAAACAAACAAGTCTCCACATCAAGCTCAATCTAATATTATAATAAAAACCCTTCAAAAACCAAATAAAAAAAAATAAGGAAAGAAAGAAATTAATATTACAAATATACACTCTTGGATATGAATTCAGAATATAAGAATATTTTACAATGGAACTGTAGAGGACTAAAATACAATATTCCAGAACTACAACTTATTATAACTGAGACAAATCCTATAGTAATTTGTCTACAGGAAATAAAATTAAACACAGAATCATTTGAATTGCGTGGCTATACCGCTTATCACCAAATTCATTCTAAAAAAATTGCATGCGGAGGTACTTCCATATTTATAGCATCCAATATTTTACATAGGAGGATCAAAATAAATACCTGCATTCAAGCTGTGGCAGTAAGATTTACATTAACAAAACCATTAACCATATGCTCAATTTATATTCCACCAGATCATACAATACTATATTCTCAACTAGATGATCTAATTAAACAACTCCCACCTCCAATTATACTTATGGGAGACTTTAATGCCCATAACCCTATATGGGGAAGTCATAATACAAACCAAAGAGGAAAATTAATTGAAAGATTACTAGAGGAAAGAAATATATGCATTTTTAATGATGGTACTCCGACTTTTTATAGTTCTACGTATTTATCTCCATCTTATCTCGATTTAACAATGGTAGATTCAACTCTATTTACGGACTTTACCTGGAGTGTTTTAGAAAATAATTATGGTTCAGATCATCAGCCTATCCTGCTTACTACCAACTCCAAAATACCAACTCAACAACCATTAACTTGGAACTTTAAAAGAGCAGATTGGAATACATTCAAATTAGAATGCGACAGAATACTCTGTCAAATAAATATACATTCTAATGCTCAAGAACAGTATTCAACATTTTTAAAATCATTATATCAAATTTGTGAACGGACTATACCTAAAACAACATCTAAAATTAAAAAAAATAGACCATGGTTCACAAACATTTGTAAAGATAGTATTAAAACTAGAAATAAACAGCTTAGAATTTTCAAGACCAACCCATCTCCAGAAAACTTGAAAGCCTTTAAAATTGAACGAGCAAAAACCCGACAAGTAATCAGAGAACAGAAACGGCTTACATGGCAAAATTATATTAACAAAATAAATTCAAACACACCCATAACTAATATTTGGAAAATGATTCGAAAAATTAAAGGAAATACAAAAAAAAGTCAAATTAAACAAATCAAACTGGCTGATGGCACTTATGCAGAAACTACACAAGATATTGCAAATGAAATTGGAAAGACCTTTTCAAAAAATTCATCGTCTGAAAATTATACAGACTCCTTTAAAAAAATAAAAAGAGTATTAGAAAAAGAAGCTATAAATTTTGAAACAAATATATTTGAATACTACAACTCCCCAATATCAATAAACGAGCTTACGCAATGTATTAAAGAAACCAAAAATACTGCACCAGGCCCAGATACAATTCATAATGAGATTATAAGACAGCTACCAACGTTAACACTGAAAACTCTATTAAAAATTGTTAATGATCTTTGGCAACAAAATATATTTCCTACGGAATGGAGCAAAGCCATTACCATTCCAATACCTAAAGAGAAAAAAGATCACACAGATCCAATAAATTACAGACCAATAGCCCTCACAAATTGTTTCTGTAAAATTATGGAAAAAATTGTAAATAAACGCTTAATATATTTTCTGGAAAGTAATAACTTAATATCAAAGACTCAATGTGGATTTAGAATAAATCATTCAACAACAGATCATCTCATTAGATTAGAAACATTTATTAGAGAAGCTTTTGTTAGGAAAGAACATGTGATAGCTGTTTTTTTCGATTTAGAAAAGGCGTTTGACACTACATGGAAATATGGAATTTTAAAAGATCTATATTCCTTAGGTTTAAGAGGAAATTTACCCAAATTTATATCAAACTTTCTAAGCAACCGAACATTCCAAGTAAATATTGGAAATTATTTATCAGATACATTTATTCAAGAAGAAGGTGTCCCTCAAGGAAGCGTATTGTCGCCTACACTATTTAATATAAAAATAAACAATATCACTGAATGCTTATTACAGAATACAAAATGTTCTCTATACGTCGATGACTTTGTGATCTATTATAGAGCTAATTGTATGATAGAAATACAGAATCATCTACAACTTCAAATCAATAAAATTCAAGAATGGACCGAAAAGAATGGATTTAAATTTTCTGCTCAAAAAACAAAAGTAGTGCATTTCTGTCAGATGCACAAAAAACACCCCGACCCTGAACTATACCTTTATAAAAAACAGATTCCTGTAACTACTAACGTCAAATTTCTCGGAGTAACATTTGATAGTAAATTAAATTTCCTGCTACATATAAAGGAACTAAAATCCAAGTGTCAAAAATCCACAAATCTACTGAAAACTTTAGCAAATACAGATTGGGGAGGAGAGAAAAAAAGTCTACTGAAAATATATAGATCACACATTCGATCAAAATTAGATTATGGATGTTTAGTATACGGATCAGCAAGAACATCATATCTAAAAATGCTTGATCCTGTACAAAATCAATGTCTACGTCTATGTCTAGGAGCATTTAGAACTACTCCATGTACCAGTTTGCAAATAGAAGCAAATGAATCACCACTGCAAAATAGAAGACTCAAGCTATCATTACAATATGCACTAAAACTAAAATCCTTACCGAATAATCCAGCGTATTTATGTGTTTTTTACCCACAAGAAAAAAACAGCTTTACTGAAAACTCAAAATATATACCAACTTTTGGACTTAGAATTGAAAAAGAAATGATCGAAACTAAAATTGAATTTAGATTTATAAAAAGATATTATATACCAAAAACTCCACCATGGCTTTTTGAAATCCCGCCTATAAACTTAGAATTAAACCATAGAAATAAAAAGGATCCTTGCATGGATATGTTCCAAGAAGTGCTACAAAAATACTCAAATTATGTACAAATATACACAGACGGATCGAAAAATGATACAGCGACATCTTCGGTTGCTCTTACCTCAAATACAAGTAAAAAAAGAAAATATAATTCCAGTATCTCAATAAATACTGCAGAGGCTTTAGCAATATGCCTGGCATTAGACATTGCAGAGGAATCAGAAAACCAAAATTTTGTTATTTTATCCGATTCGTTATCTTGTCTTACTGCTATGGGAAACTGTAATACCAGGAATATATCTGCCTTGGACATTTTGACAAAATACCAATCAATATATGAAAGAGGCAAACGTGTCGTTTTCTGTTGGGTTCCTGGTCATGCAGGGATAGATGGAAATGAAAAAGCTGACAGAGAGGCTAAAGCCGCCCTGTTGTTATCAGAGAGTATTATCCCAATACCATATCGAGACTTGAAACCTTTAATAATTAAACATGAAAGACAAACATGGACTAACTTCTTGAAAACCGAATGCAATAAACTGCAGTATTTGGAAAATTCAAAAACCTGGCATGATACAGGCCAACTTGTTCGAAAGGACGCAGTTATTCTCTGCAGACTACATACAGGACATACGAAACTAACACATTCGTTTATCTTAAATCGAGAAATGGCCCCAATGTGTGCTTTCTGCAATGCCAACTTAACAGTGTCTCACATTTTGTTGGAATGTAATACATTTGATGACATTCGACGTAAATTCTATTACTGTAGAACTCTTCATGAACTTTTCAGCAAAATTAAACCAAAACATATAATAAACTATATTAAAGACATACAACTGTACAACAAAATCTAAAGATACAAGAACAATAAAATGGATACAAGAGAAAAATGACAACAACGTTATCAAAAAGGCCCTATATAACCTTCGATGTTGATGAGCCGGAAATTCAACAATTCAATTCAATTCAATTAAACCATAGAAATAAAAAGGATCCTTGCATGGATATGTTCCAAGAAGTGCTACAAAAATACCCAAATTATGTACAAATATACACAGACGGATCGAAAAATGATACAGCGACATCTTCGGTTGCTCTTACCTCAAATACAAGTAAAAAAAGAAAATATAATTCCAGTATCTCAATAAATACTGCAGAGGCTTTAGCAATATGCCTGGCATTAGACATTGCAGAGGAATCAGAAAACCAAAATTTTGTTATTTTATCCGATTCGTTATCTTGTCTTACTGCTATGGGAAACTGTAATACCAGGAATATATCTGCCTTGGACATTTTGACAAAATACCAATCAATATATGAAAGAGGCAAACGTGTCGTTTTCTGTTGGGTTCCTGGTCATGCAGGGATAGATGGAAATGAAAAAGCTGACAGAGAGGCTAAAGCCGCCCTGTTGTTATCAGAGAGTATTATCCCAATACCATATCGAGACTTGAAACCTTTAATAATTAAACATGAAAGACAAACATGGACTAACTTCTTGAAAACCGAATGCAATAAACTGCAGTATTTGGAAAATTCAAAAACCTGGCATGATACAGGCAAACTTGTTCGAAAGGACGCAGTTATTCTCTGCAGACTACATACAGGACATACGAAACTAACACATTCGTTTATCTTAAATCGAGAAATGGCCCCAATGTGTGCTTTCTGCAATGCCAACTTAACAGTGTCTCACATTTTGTTGGAATGTAATACATTTGATGACATTCGACGTAAATTCTATTACTGTAGAACTCTTCATGAACTTTTCAGCAAAATTAAACCAAAACATATAATAAACTATATTAAAGACATACAACTGTACAACAAAATCTAAAGATACAAGAACAATAAAATGGATACAAGAGAAAAATGACAACAACGTTATCAAAAAGGCCCTATATAACCTTCGATGTTGATGAGCCGGAAATTCAACAATTCAATTCAAAAAAATTTGGAAACTGCGCGCATTGTATAACCCTAACATACGGTGATTAGTAATAGGTATAAGTTTATTTTAACAAATAAATTAACGAATTAAGCAATATTGTTGAAAAAATAAAACTTTTTTTTTGGAGGACGTTTCCGATTTATACATTTAACTTTTAACCCGATTAGTCAAACGGCTCAAAAGAGAATTTAGAGCAGAAACAAACATCTAAATAATTAAACAAACTCACGGTAAATATATATATATATTGATCAGTGCAGTGGAAACAAAATGTCGGAAATTTCTTCAAAAATTGTACTTCCATGCCCTATCCATTCTTTTTATAGATCAGTGCTTACGACACACCCGTTTGAGACATATATCAATTTACGACACACCCGTTTGTGACAAGCACCAACTTACGACACACTCATTTGTAAAATATTATAATTTACAGCTCACCGTTTTTGACATATAAAGATTTATGACACGCCCGTTTGTAACATAACAACATACAATACACCGTTTACGACATAACAACCTACATCATATTGTTTGTGACATAACAACCTACAACATACCGTACGTGACATAACAACCCACAACATACCGTTTGAGACATAACAACCTACAACACATAGTTTGTGACATACTAACCTAAAACACATCGTTTGTGACATAACAACCTAAAACACACCGTTTGTGACATAACAACCTACAACACATCGTTTGTGACATAACAACCTAAAACAAAACATAACTTGTTTGGCATCACTTTAAAAACAAATTGGACAAATTTAACTTAATTAAAGGGGAATTATTCACTCATTTTTCGCGTTTATATTTCTAACAAGTTTCTTCTCTTTCTTCTATACAAGAATAAATGTCTAAAGTTTTTTACATCTAAAAACTTTTGCCACTCCCGTTTTTGACATATAACAACTTTTGACACATCCGTTCGTGACATATATCAACTTTCGACAGAATAGTTTGCAAACTGTGGCGGTTCAGTAGGTATCTGAAACATTGAGATACCTGTCACAAGGCTAGACTTTAAAAATGCCCAAGCTATCAGTTGTGACAAAAGAGATATCCACCGATTCCCGACCCACGAACGCAAAAAAATAGGCCTTGAAATAATTAGTTCGATAATTAATTAATTAGTGACAAGATATACGGGTCAATGCAAAGTGTCAGTGACAGTATAAAGGTAAAGCCACACTATATTCAAGAATCACGTGTTTACTGTAATCATGATTCAGCGAATCACTAGAATTTGTTTCAGAGTGAATAAGAAATACGCTGTTTCACAATCAGCCATGCCACACGTAAAACACGATTGACAGAAAAACAAAGACGCGCAATTTTATTTTCAAAAGAATCAAGAAAGTGTTGAGAGTGACTGTTCTTGACGCCCTATTTTATGTTCACGACTCATGAATTCTAGCAGTGTCGACAAAGTAAATTTGGTATGTCCCACTGTGTCTGTTCTACTTAAAGCAAAAAGAAATCGAAAACGAAAATGGTGGGTTAAACCTTGGATCGAAAGAAGAAAGATTTATGGAGCATACAATGTTCTTTTAAGTGAACTGGACGATTTAATAGCAGCCATCTTTGTTTACTTTTTTTTAACTAGGCTTATTATCACATGATCTAATTCCGCTTCCCATTGGCTGACACAGCTTGAATCAAGAATCGTGACTCCAAATTTTAGAACATGTTCTAAATCTGTGAATCATCGGGAATCACTACTGAAACTGACTTGTTTCCGCGCTATGCCACATTAGAAACGGGGAGAATCATCGTGATTTTTGAATTCAATCGCAGCGAATCACTGATTTTGCTTCTAGTGTGGCTTAGCCTTAACTCATAACCTAGTCACTATAAGTAGACTGGCTTTCTTCAAACTTGTTTACCGATCCCCATAGTAAAACCAAAAGGAAAAGTCAACGTAACTGTTATTTTCGATTGGTTAATGTCAAGTAAAAGTGACACCCATTTTGGTCCCTTTTTAGATTTCAATAAAAAATGTTTTTGTTTTTAATTCCTTTATTTTAAGTTGCAATTTCTGTCTGTCTTTCTGTCTGTCTGGGAGCAAAACTTTGCTTCGATTTTCCGACCACTTCCCGTGGTCCGATCGAGCTGAAATTTGGACAGCAAATTTGTGGTGCCTAACAATATATCCTTTCAAATTTTCAGTTAAAACGACTTAATAATACTACACTTATGACAATATTCATTTCTTAAAAGGAAAGTATAAGAAATATTTTAATTTCGCGTTAAAAATGCCTGTGCAACTTTTTATAGTTTTTCGGCGCAAAGCTAGAAAAAAAATAATTATGCGCTACGATTATTTTTAGAACAATTCATACGGATTAAGGAGATATTTTTTGAGATTTGCGACACAGATATTTTTTCTGTACGTTTCATTTGCAGTAGTCAATCAATTATTTAATTACATGATGGTAAACTTAGTTTGCAAATAAAGGGAGTATAATAAAAACTTCGTTTTTACGGTTTTCTTGTTTACTTCCTTTATTTTAAGTTGCAATTTCTGTCTGTCTTTCTGTCTGGGAGCAAAACTTTGCTTCGATTTTTCGACCACTTCCCGTGGTCCGATCGAGCTGAAATTTGGACAGCAGATTTGTGGCGCCTAACAATACATCCTATCAAATTTTCAGTTAAAACGACTTAATAATACTACACTTATGACAATATTCATTTCTTAAAAGGAAAGTATAAGAAATATTTCTACGGTTATCTTTTTTTAACACTTCGTTATTTTATCTTATGTTACAGACGTTACTTCTATACAGAAGATTTTTGAGTCCTACGCTTATCCGTGGTTTAATTAAGTCTAGTCTTTCATTTTGAATAATGTTTTTAAAATAGGGTTGGCAACCTAAGGCACGTGTCCCAGAATTGGCTCTTAGAGCGATTTTCAATGACACTCTACTAGAGACCTACTAGAGGTGTTTATTGGAAGAACTTTTTGTCTTGTGTTGAATGAGGAACCCTGACCTTTTTACATGGACGGGGTCAAACAGCACTAATACTGTTCGACCACAGGAAAGAATTTGCATTGAAACTGAAACTTTCTTGCCGTGTAATCTATTTCAAAACATTTAACCAACTTTCCTTATATAAGGCATGTATTGAGTATTGATGTAATCTACTTTCAGCTTTTTGGTTCAACTTACAACTGTGAACAGATTTGAACTCACATGAAAGCTGTATTAAGCATACAAAGCGATCGCTTAAACCTGACAATTCAGAAATAAATATATGTGCCTGACATTGAACAATTAGCGAAGAGCATTCGAGAACAAGACGCATATTAATCATATAGACTATAGACTAATTAATTAATTAATTAAACATAAATATAAGTAAGTCTAAATCAAATTTATTTGTTTTCTTTTTTTTTAAATAAATATAATAGGCTTATTTACTAATATAATATTATGTAATTGTGGTAATTATTAATGTTTAAAAAACAAACTTCTTAAATCGACAAAAAGTTAATGCAGGAAATGTTTATTTAAAATTGTTTAACGTAAATTAATTGTTTACCTCTAATTAAAATTTGAAATGAATACTTAATGCTGCGTTGTAATAAGGAAATATTAATTTATCAGTAATATTTGTTAAATTGCAAAACATAAATTTTTGGCATCATTACAGAATCAAATATGAAACTGTAATTTAATTAAAGGGAGATAATTCCCCCATTTATTTTGCGTTTATATAGCTAGCATGTTTCTTATTTTTCTTTTTATAAAAGAATAAATGGCTTACAATTTTTATTTTTAAATTCATTAAACAATGAAAAATAGCTGAAAATGATATAAATATTATATGACTAAAGAATTTATATGTAAGTTACAAAACATTACATTTTCTACCAATTTAGTATAATTAGTTCGTAACCACTTCTTTCATGTTATACCTTTACGAACTGCAATGTTAAAGTAAAATTATTTTTTAGAATTCTTAAACTGAGACTCAAATAATAGTAGACTTTATGTTGACACATGCACTAAGAAAAGTATAGTAGTAAGAAGAGCTCTACAGAGGGGCAAGAGGCTCAAAATAGCTCCGCCCACATTCTACTGCAGAAAAAAGATCATCACAATATATATATAATTACGGTGAGTTTGTTTATTTATATATAGATATATATATGTTTGTCCTCTATAGGCGCCTAAGCCGTTTGACTAATAGGGTCAAAAGTTAAATGTATAAATTGGAAACGTCCTCCAATAGAGAATTTTATTTTATGACTTATTATCATGAATGTGTTGATTTAAAAAATCCAAAATGTTAGATCCAACTATGCAAATAAATAAAGCCGTGCATAGCAAATGGCCATTTCCGTTCAATTACTATGTTGAACGCGATATTTTGTATGTTGAACGCGAGGGTCTTATCGGGTTTTCCCTATTCTGCTGTTGTTTTTTTAATGTAGCGAGACCTTTTTTAAAAGTTACGCACCCGCAATTTGACTTGGAGAGTTTAAATGGTGTAGGCCTACTTTAAAAAAAAAATACTAGCGTATGACGTAATGTCTATCAAATCATTTCTCTTTTCATTATATATGTTTGCATTATCCTTTTAAGTAAAAGTAACCAAATGTTTTAATTATTTCATGAATTCAAGTCGCTATTGAGAACATCCTTTAAAATATTATTATGCGACTTTATTAACTCTATAAATTAAATTATACGCATTATAAAGGACAAGTTATAAATTATTACTTTTAAATACCAGAAGCTTAACAGCAACAATTTGAATGCATAGTAGAGCTGGGTCGTTGATTCAAAACGTTCTATATATCTACAACACACTGATGTAGGATGCAGGATGCAGATCACTAATGTAGATCTGTACTTAGTTCTACATCGTAGTCCTTAGACATACAAACACAGAGTTGCTTCCCCTTGCCCTCTTTTTCATCGGCAGTTCCAGCGCTGATGGCTGACAGCACAAGCGATTAGCAATAGCTCGCTTCGCTCATCTATCGGCAGAGTGATGCAATATAATATTATGTATAGGTCTTGTATTAGTCTTGTAAGCCCAACTGTTCTACATGATCTACATGATCTACATGATCTACATGATCTACATCGCCAGTTCCTGCGCTGACGGCTGACATCACACGCGATAGCTCTCCACGCCAATCTACCGGCAGAGTGTTGCAATGATGTAGATCTATGGGTCTTGTATTAGTCTTGTAAGCCTAACTGTTCTACATGATCTACATGTCTTTATAAAACGCTATCGAATGTGTTGCGCATCCGTTTATTAACTTGCTTCGATGGTCCACACCGCTTATTAGCCTACTTATTCCACTTAATACTTATTATTCCACAGTTTCATAGCATCGCGCGATCTATTTTCATCAACACATGTAGTTTGACTTCTCATAAAGTAATTGAGTTGTATTTAAATACCAGATTGTATTTCTTACAACATGCTTTAATAATAATAATTTTTATTTGTATAGCGCTGTCCACATTGATAAACTATAATTAAGTTTATGAAGAAAATAAACTGCGTTTTCTAAATAAATAATTTCTTTTTTTCAGACACTTGTGTCCTTTAACGTTGACTTTGTATTCATTTTTTGTTCATAAACCTACAAATAATTAAATAATCATTTCCCTTTGAATTTCTCATTAATACTAATAGGCATTTGATGTACGATGGCCCCTAGAAAGCAGATTCCTAGATATATAGCGCACACGTCTTTATGTAGGCCATGTAGGATGCAGGATGTAGATCGGTGTGCAACACTCGGGAATTCCGAGTATTGCATCTTACAATACTCTAATGATATAGATCTTGACCCAGCACTAATGCATAGCCAGTGTCAGGGCGACGGACACAATATAAAATAAAAAAAACTAAATACCGAAAGAAACATTCTCAACACTGTTTTATTAATACAATAAGCACGAACAAAAATTAAATACTAAAAAAATCGTTCAAGCTTTAGTTTTTATTGTTTTGAAATATTATTTTCTACGCTTTTTTTTTATTATTTACCTTTTTATTGTTTGGTATTTGTGTTGTTTCTTTTTTCTTTTAGTTAGTTTATCATTGTTAATTAAATATTATTAATAACAATTCAACACAACTGTTCGCTACGTTTTAATACTAAAAGCATGACAGCAACAATTAATATGCATATGCCAGGGTCAGGGCGACCGAATTAAAAAAGTCTTTTCGAAAACCCGGACAAGCCTTTCGGCTCTTGTGTCCAGGGTGTAACCATAGATATCCCTGGATCGCCAACTGACGCAAAAGAGTTCCACTTGTGCCGAATTTATCTAAAAATAAACTATGGGTAACCAAAACTTCCGGTAAATTTAGGCCTACGTTCCTAACTTAATGGAAGCGACATGACATGATGATATTGATAAGCTTTAAACTTTGTTTTAACTCAAGCTATGCTGAGGATAAGGAGCTCTGATTTGACTGAGACATTTCTCAGATTCCTGTTTTCTAATATATAGGCCTATGGCTAATATGGTAAGTTAAACTTTTTTTTTTGCATCTATCTTTATCTAGCCTACAGTTTTATTATTATTATACACTGTAGGCCTACTTAAACTTAAGCCACATAGACTCATTTCATAGACTTAAGATAAGGCTTTCTGCCAGAGCATTGGACTGCACTGTATAGTAGTGTATAGGCTACTAGTATTCTAGTATAGACTATTCTATACCCTATAATATGCCATAGCTATAGATAGAATAGTCTATAGATTACAGGCCTAGAGGCACCAGAGCGTATTAAATTAATATATTGAAATACCTATTACTCCTATTACCTAGCCTATATTAAGTATATTTAGGCTATAGTGTCTATAGCTATAGTCCATTAATTTTAGAAGTTAAATTTAATAGGGTTCATTTTGTGTTTTAGGCTATATATAACACTGAATAACAGGGTATATTTTGTTGTTAAAAAAAGAGTTTTGTATTTTTAAAACTACTTTTCAATAATTCATTGAATTACAATGTATTATATTTTAATATCTTATAGGCTACCTTAAAGCTATGAAATAAATTCAAATGACACTTGACACAGACCGTGTATATCTATGCACAGACCATGTCATAGAGGAGCAAGTGCCGGTAGATAACCTATGGTAATTATTGTTCTATTATAATATTATAAATTACCACTACTAATTACTAATACCGGTACCACCATTATTATTATGCTATGTCCATTATGATGTACCATTTTTTACTCTTAATTATAATATTAAAATATTATTTTTTTCTACATTAACCCCAAACTCATTGTAGTCATTGCATTATCTAAAAGTATGTCTTTGGCCATTTCTCTAGCAAGTTCATCAATAGTGGCAAAGATTGTGTCCTATTTAAAAAAAATTTGATGTATCAAAATACGGCAGTAAATGCATGTCACCTTTTGACCTGGGGTCATATGTTACTAAATTACTATTCGGTTCAATAGTTACAATTTAAATTTGTATAGATACACGCCTACATAAAAAGGCAAAGGTTAGCATACTACTGATAAAGACATTATAAAATTCAAGAAATACATATTTCATTTAAATCCTTATAACTTATAAAAAAAAAATTTATTACAGATTTCAAGTATTCTATAACTATAAGGTTTATAAGCCTATTCAATACAACTTTATGCGAAATTGCTATAGGCACAAATACTACATTTGGTATTAACAAGTCTGCCAATTTTTATTAATATTCATAATATTATTGACTTTTATAAAAACAAGTCTAAGAATAAGAAGGTAAGAAGGGTCGAGTGCGAAGGTCTCCAAAAGTAAAGATTTATTAGTTAATTATGAAAATTAAATTAGGAAATGTAGCTTTCCTTTAACCTCATTTAATATTTGAAAAAAAAAGTGTTTTTTAAATAACATAAAAAAAATTTTTATTAGGTCCAAATGTTAAAAAATAGACGAAAACACAAGCACAATGACGGACACAAATTGAAATGAATACTGAGCAAAATATTTATTGACAAATATAAATACAGATAACTTAGTAATACATTTTGTTACATTTTTCAGAAAATGCGGGTATGTGGCATACCGACAATTTGCTAGGTGGATCTTTCATCGACAATTTGCAAGGTGGATCTTTCATCGACAATTTGCAAGGTGGATCTTTCATCGACAATTTGCAAGGTGGATCTTTTATCAACACTGACTCGTAAAACAGAGATTCCCAAGCGAGATATATACTGGTTTTAAATATCCACAATTATGATAAAACTAAATAAATGTATGCAATTTGCAAGCAAACACAATGTTTCTTCTAGTTTCAAATTCTGTTGTTTGTTCCTTTGTAGGCTTTACAGTGTTCCTCATTGCTTTGTGTGATGGTATATTGATGTTGTTCCACTCTTTTGGCATCAGTTCTTTCTTGTACCCTATTGACAAATAATATAATAATAATAATATTAAAATGTGTTTGCAATAAAAAAAAATGAGTAAATAAATTTCTAAATGCTAGATCTATACTTACAACAGATAATTAACAATAGGCTATAGGGGTATATGTCTTCTTCCCATGGTTGCATTTCATTACCCTGTTTTAAAATTAGTGCTGTAGTTTACTTTGTATGAAACTGTAACTACAAACTATAACTAGATATTTGTGACCAGTGACCATATAACAACTGATATAATATTTATTATTTTTAAATCCTACAATATAATACTATACAAAAGTTAAAGCTTACTTTCAAGTTTACTAAACACCTCTTTCAAACTTTCTGGAAGACACGGATCACTTTTTAATACAAGCAGCACCTTTCCCAATATAGCATGTGTGATCTGAAAAATATTTTTACAATTGTCACATGTAGTTAAATACAAATTTTTTAAAAACTAATATTTGCATCAGGGCTGTAGAGTCGGTAGATAAATGTTTGGACTATGACTCCTCATTTTTTTGGTACTTCCTAATCCCCCGACTCCTCTGTATTAATATGCGAATATATTGCCATATAGTGAGGCAGATGAAAGGTATGCTTCTTCACGGTCACTTAATGTGTTTGTTTACATGCATTGGTCTTATTCTTACAGTAGAGAAGTAATTAATTATAACTTTTTGTGAATTAGGACATTTAAACTTGCTTTTTTTTTAAATTCCAACCTAGGAGTCTGTGCATTGTGTGCCGACTCCGACTACAGGTACCCAAAATGTCCCCCGACTCCTCGACTCCACAGTCCTGGTTTGCATACTGGTATCGGTACATGAAAAAATATATGTGGAAATATAACTTTTATTTAATATAAGCAAATATGGGCCAGATGAAACCAAAGCGTCTAAAACCACACAAAACTATCTAAATTTTGTACTAAATTTTGTTACCAAATTGGAATACATTAAAAAATAATTAGGCCTAATTCAATTTTTAAATGTATATAGGCCTACTCTATACAAGTTGGCAAAGAATGAATCTTCACATTACCAGAAGTAGTACTTCTTTCCATTAAGGCTGCCATTATAGATTGAATTTATCTGAAAATACAAAACCATTTATAGTGAAAGTTCCTTAAAAAATATCGGATATCGCATACTTTTTTAATTGTTGTATTTAAGACTTTTATAGATGATTGTAAAGAATCACAATAACTTAATACACTTTTAAGTTGTTTAAGTTTGGCAATGTCTGTAGTAGGCCTACATTAATAAGGCTAATTAATATTAATACAATAGACCTAATAAACAACAGGAACAGTTCAACAGGCGTCAACAAGTTACAATGTTTGCGGACATTCAATAAAATAATAAGTCTAACCGGGCTAATCCTAAGACTAAGAATACTAAGATGAATGCCTGCTAAGGCTAAGTGACACGTTGGCTAGGCCGCTTAGCTTTTTAAAGTTTTCAGTCTTCTAATTCTAAGCCAGGCAGTAACCTACAATAATAATAATACAATGTCAAAGCATCATTGACGCTACGTCAGTACGTGCCTACATTAGGCCTATACCGTCTATACGCCTATAGACTATAGGCTATAGGCCTACATTGACACATTGTTATTGTTTGCTGCATGTGAATTGTTTACGATTATAAGACAATATCAATATAACTTTAATTAAAGTATAAACTATTCTAACAAATAATATCTACATTGATTGTACAATATAATAAAATTAATAACTTACTCGTCCGATGTGTAGAAATTCACAAATATCAGGAAACTGTATCAGTGTAAGTGTAAATATCACAAAGCTGTACGTTTTGTTTATAAAAGATTTTATAAACCGGAAGTCGCAATTTCCCCTAATCACAAGAATCAACCAATGCATATCCCGGTTGGTTAAAATCAATAGACTTGGCCCCTCAGTTGGCGATCCAGTGTATATCTATGGTGTAACGTTTAGGATTGAGTGAACTCTGTCCGGGCTCCAGCCACCCCACGACACGCCGAAGGCGTGGCGGGCCGTGTAACAGGGAAGGTTTCCGCAGGCCAGCGACCGTTCACTGCGGTTCTTCTAAGAATCATTATCGTGGTGGCTCGCCCGTATACCTGCACAGTCACCCGGTAGCGCAAATCCTATACTATAAGTACAGGCATCCAGGCACCGGGTGGTTCTCGAGACGGGAATGCTACGTCCATTGCTTCCTCCCCACCCAGACCCCGTGGCCTCTCGGCAGTGCAATGGATCTCGGACCCGCTGCGGGGGCTGTCCCCCACACGTTCGCCGGTGTATTCTTAATGGGAATGTATCTGTGGTTTATACACTACGCCAGTCTTTGTGGCCCATGGGTGCAGTAGTGGGTCAGGGCGACCAGAAACAAGTAAAAAGAACAAAAAACTAAATACCGAAAAGAAACGTTCTCATTGCAGTTTTTATTGTATATAGGCCTATATAATATTGTATATTTTATTGTATATTTTTTCTTTCTCTCTTAACAAAACACATTGTAGTCATTTGTTTCTCCGTCATTTTGACGGGCATAACCACTAGTAGTAAAATATAGGTCGACATTAACGATCAAAATAAAAGTTGAGCAATGAAATTTCGTATTTGCTATAGATCTAGTACATAAAGAAGATAATAATCAGAAGCATGTTTTTTTTTCATTTATTAATTTAAATATAAAACGCTGTAAAGATTTTCTCTATAAAACTCATTTGCTTTTGGCGTTAGTCTTGCAACGGTGCTTAATAAATTGTCTTATAAAGTCTATTGGCACTCTAAATGACTTAGAAATTCTACTATTGGCAAAAGGTTGCCGACCCCTGTTTTAATAGATGTTAAGTTACGAGTTTTCCTAGTTTGTCCAAGCAACCCATTCCATTCCTGGATGCCACTCGGAAAGAAAGAGTACTTATATTCATTTATTCTTGATTCTTGTAAATAGATACAGGATAAGAAAAGTGTTTTTGTCCCTTATGTTTATCTGAGCATTGTATTAGATTGTTAATGTGTTGAATTTCTAAGTTATAATTTAAGGATATAAGCAGTCTTTAAAAGTAATTTAATAAACACACCTAGTCTCGGTTAAATATAACAATGCCTTACAAAAAAAGATATTTTCTCTAATTTTCTCTAATGAAATTTTTTATTTTTTTATTTTCACCGCTTTAAATTCAAGGGAAACAATTGATTAACACTACGAACAAGTTTGTTTTATTTGAGTTAGCCCCCTTGACATTCGACCCATTGCCACTCGGCACACTGCTCTTTAGTAGCCATAATTTATCTTTTAAATAAAAAAACATTTCCTAAAATGTAGATCTATATTTGAAAAACGTTTATATTGATGTTATAAATCTATTATAAAATTATTATTTTTAAGTGGACCGAACAAGCTACATACAATAACGGTATAAAAATATTCATATTTATTATTATTATTTTTTTTTATAAAGAACTATCTACTCTGTACGAGGATCCAACGGTGGTAGCTGAAATAAAGAAGGGCAGACTGAGGTGGGCGGGCCACTTGGAAAGAATGACAGAAGGCAGAGCTGACCGAACAGTACATCACCAGAAACCAAGAGGAAAAAGGCTTAGGGTCAGACCAAGACAAAAGATAACTAGAAGCTATAGAGGAAGGATCTGAGGCTTAGGGTCAGACCAAGACAAAGATAACTAGAAGCTGTAGAGGAAGGATCTGAGGCTTAGGGTCAGACCAAGACAAAGATAACTAGAAGCTGTAGAGGAAGGATCTGAGGCTTAGGGTCAGACCAAGACAAAGATAACTAGAAGCTGTAGAGTCAGATCTGCAAAAACTTGGTGTGAAGGCATGGCGGAGGAAAGACAAGGATAGGCCCGCATTGAAGGAGGTGGTTGAGCAGGCCAAAGCCTTACATGGTCTATAGCGCCATAGGGATGGATGGATGATTCTTTTTATAAATATTGGATGGCATAATAATGACTTTTATAGAAGTTATAGTTACATTACTTAGTTATATTACCGGTAAGTGGTTTTGCATTAAGCAAATGTCAATAAGCAGGCCTCGTATCCATGTCCCCACTGCGGCAAACTTCTTCGGCAAGAATAGGCCTCACCAGCCATCTTCGTACCCATAAGCACCTATGTCACTGACAAAGGATGGTCCATCTTCGCAAGCGATGGACAATTATCATCATCATCATAAGCCACTTAACCATCTATTTATTTGATGTTTGCCTAATGAATTAAAAATATATTATATTACATCTTTAGTCTGCCACATTAAAACTAATTTCAGATAATTATACGTTCATTATTAAAATTCAATTTTTCACACAGAAGATAAATAGATAAAGCTTGAGTTTGATGGCATTTGTAAAGTAAGTGTTACAGAACTTACACTTTTGATGATGTTGTTTTGATAAATCCTGTTTTGATGTTTTATGCTGATTAATACATAAAAAGGAATGCTATTGAATAACTGTCTACGTTATGTTTAGTCATCTTATTAAAATACCTAAACAGCATTAGATAAATTAAATCAAAGACTATATTATGATGGACCGCTTGCTTCAATATTTCTGGTTTGTGATGACTCGACTGACTTCTTTTCGGATTTCCCGATTCCTGTTTGTGTTATACACTTCCGTTTTATGTGATCGCTTTGATTTTCTCAATGAAAAAATAAATAAAATTCAAATCGAAAGTTGTATACAGCGGAAACATTTAGGCAAACGTAGGAGCGTAGAAGTAATTTAAGACAGCGTTATTGGATGCGCACGGAAAAAAAGAACATATAAGCTCTAAATATAGAGCAAGCTGTCCATCTTATTATAGTCTTTGTTTAAATAATGAAAGAAAGAAAAACAGTTCCCCTGTAATGTCATTTTCTGTTTCGTAAGCAAAGGGGCATAATCCCCTTTCAGTCAGTGGCTACGGAAGCTTGTGAGTGATTTCCTAAACTCAAGCACGGCGTCAGCTTTGGTGGGGGAAGGAGGGGCACGCAGCTTAAGTAACAGTGGCACGCCAAATTAACATTGGTACAATACAAAAAAAAATCAAACCACAGCAACTAAAATAAGGCCCAAAATAGATTCTAGATAGTTGGCTATATGAGATGTAAAAGAAGTGGGGATGTCTGCTCAATCAATTAACTAAGAAGGGTAAGAGAACACACAACAAAGTTTATCAACCTCTGTCTACTGATTCATCTATCCAGCAGTGAGTCTTTGTCAATGACTAAATGATCAACGAACTTGTGCTGAAAATTTGATGAAATTATTTTTAGAAATGTACGCCCTCACGTGAAAGTTACCAAGAACGAAAAAAACAACAACGACTGAGCTTTACAAAATGAAATAGGCGTAGGCGCACAGTTACAAATAATGTGTTTAAAAAAAAAAATGGTATGAAATATAAGAAATGAAGAGCTACGGTTGAATCAGTATCCCAACGGACCAAAATGTTCCATAGGATCACCAGCTTCTGTGGCCAAGATATACTAGGGGATAGCGTGACCAGATAAATACCCACCCGCCTTCAAGTTCTGGGAAAAAATTCTAGCCTCCACCAGGATTCGAGCCCAGGACCTTCTGATCGCCAGTGGAACGCTTCCGCTCAGCTACCGTGCCCCAGAGAACCGCTACGGCTACGGCTACGGCTACCGCTACAGCTTAATCAGTATCGAGTCGGACCAAAGTGATCCATAGGGCCGGTGAGGCGGAGTTCACCAGTTTCTGTGGCCAAGGCATACTAGGGGATTATGTGACCAGCACAATGCTCATGCCGCCTTTACCTTTGCCATAACAAAAGTCAGCTAACCCATCAGAGCTGAGTAGACTCAGGGACACCTTCCACACCCGGGAACTCGGCTAACGTGCCCCCACTTCGTTTAAATCACTACAAATAAAAGGTTCATTGCCCGGGCAAACTAGGTTATTGTGGCAACACAGACAGTATGGAAAGTATAGAAACTCCCCCATACATCCATCACACACACACATACACACACACACACACACACCTACACATACACACACACCAATCTATATGGAACATGTAAAAGAATCATTTTGCTCCTAATTGGTGAGCTCTATTATTGATGCGTCGCCGTGTTGTCATGGCGGACATATTGTATAAACAAATCTAGGGATTTTCATTTGTCCGTACCGCAACCCTGACAACAATGCGGTTGTCTGGGGAATTAAAACTCATTTAAGGGCAGCAGCACCTATATATTATAATGATCAGAATATTGAAAAGAAATTATTTAAAAAAAAATTCAAATTTGTCCATTTTTTTCTTTGTTCTTATTGATGGAATCATTCATGTGAAAACGAAGTTTAATTTATCTTTATTCCATTCTTTATTTCACAGTTAAACAACTGTTTAACCTTTATTTATTTATTTACAAAACATCAGCTGTCTATATTATATTTTAAAACTTTTTTTTTTGTTTCTTTCAAAATTGTTTTGTGACAAATGAAGTGTGTAAATAGGCAGGGGCGTAGCCCGACATTTTTTTCGGGTGGGCGGATCTTTCGCCTGACTAAATGTATCAATTTTTCTTTGCTAATTTAGTACATATTGTGTGTGTGTGTGTGGGGGGGGGGTG
The DNA here is from genome assembly GCA_949126835.1 of Anisus vortex. NCBI lineage: Eukaryota > Metazoa > Mollusca > Gastropoda > Planorbidae > Anisus > Anisus vortex. Next base: position 44,114,156 of record OX421495.1, on the reverse strand, counting down.
GCTTTAATAGCCCACCTAAGCCCCCACTCGTGGCTTCGCCCCTGTAAATAGGATTTTCATTTGTAAGCTACCTGGTTTTTCTTTTGTTCTTTCATTTTCACTATAAAATCAAATTTAAATGTGGAAACTTTTATTAAAGGGGAATAATAAACCCATTTTTATTTGCGTTAATATTTTTTAATGTTTTATATTTTTCCTTTATTAAAAAGAATAAGTGGCTTAAAATTATAGTTTTAAAAGGGTAAAACTCTAGAAATAATAGTTTAAAATTATATAGATAAGCTAATTATATATACATTTTAAAACCTTAAACAGTACAGTAACTACCCACGTTGTATGATTACTACCTATCTATTCTATTTTATTGTAATTGTGTTCTTTTATAAAGTTTGGCAAGGATGAAATATTATTGAAAATCTCAGGTTGAGATTAAATTATAACGAAACGACTCTGGCTACTCTACAGTAAGTGTTAGGAGTCTCGAGTCACTGCGATCGCTTCTCTCCTTTCTGGCTAGGATCACAGATTGCTGGACAAGTTGGCACATGGTGGGAACGATTTGGACAATTGGACCTACACCCGGTGGCGGTATGATGTCTGGACCTTGCGAGACTTGGAGCTTGCTGTTTTCTCGCATTGGCTCTCATTCATGGTAGGACGACTACAGCTGGTCTGCAGTTTATATGCAAGAATTAGAGGCTACATAATATGCAACAATTTGTAGATACTTGTAATGCAATATTATGTAGATACTTGTAAAGCAATATTATGTAGATACTTGTAAAGCAATATTATGTAGATACTTGTAAAGCAATATTATGTAGATACTTGTAAAACAATATTATGTAGATACTTGTAAAGCATTATTATGTAGATACTTGTAAAGCAATATTATGTAGATACTTGTAAAGCAATATTATGTAGATACTTGTAAAGCAATATTATGTAGATACTTGTAAAGCAATATTATGTAGATACTTGTAAAGCAATATTATGTAAATACTTGTAAAGCATTATTATGTAGATACTTGTAAAGCAATATTATGTAGATACTTGTAAAGCAATATTATGTAGATACTTGTAAAGCAATATTATGTAGATACTTGTAAAGCAATATTATGTAGATACTTGTAATGCAATATTATGTAGATACTTGTAATGCAATATTATGTAGATACTTGTAATGCAATATTATGTAGATACTTGTCATGCAATATTATGTAGATACTTGTTATGCATACATATTTAAGTTGTTGAATGGAAAGAAATGTAGATACATTAATAAGCAAAAGTTTGTATAATCCAGTTGATATGCAAAAACATGTTCCTTCACAATATGATAGAATTTTCATACACGACATGCAAGAATTGTGAACGAAAAGATAGCGAACCTTTTAAACTATGTGTGGACATTGACATTTTTGTCACATCAAGGAATTAATGTTGATTATTTTTATTTTTAAACAAACTAAAAATATAATAGTTTTTTTTCTTGCTTTCTGTTCTTATTGTAAATATATATATATAATTTTAAAGTCTTGGCCTAGTTTATCTGGATGTCTCCAGTTTTCTCCCTTCATGTCGTCTGTTTCCAGTTCACGCCTCCAGGATTTTTGCGGTCCGCCTCTTTCTTTGTTTGTTTTTATTAAGTGTTCTTTTTCTTCTATGTCAGTATTGTATTATACTTCTATGTCAGTATTGTATTATACTTCTATGTCAGTATTGTATTATACTTCTATGTCAGTATTGTATTATACTTCTATGTCAGTATTGTATTATACTTCTATGTCAGTATTGTATTATACTTCTATGTCAGTATTGTATTATACTTCTATGTCAGTATTGTATTATACTTCTATGTCAGTATTGTATTATACTTCTATGTCAGTATTGTATTATACTTCTATGTCAGTATTGTATTATACTTCTATGTCAGTATTGTATTATACTTCTATGTCAGTATTGTATTATACTTCTATGTCAGTATTGTATTATACTTCTATGTCAGTATTGTATTATACTTCTATGTCAGTATTGTATTATACTTCTATGTCAGTATTGTATTATACTTCTATGTCAGTATTGTATTATACTTCTATGTCAGTATTGTATTATTCTTCTATGTCAGTATTGTATTATACTTCTATGTCAGTATTGTATTATACTTCTATGTCAGTATTGTATTATACTTCTATGTCAGTATTGTATTATACTTCTATGTCAGTATTGTATTATACTTCTATGTCAGTATTGTATTATACTTCTATGTCAGTATTGTATTATACTTCTATGTCAGTATTGTATTATACTTCTATGTCAGTATTGTATTATACTTCTATGTCAGTATTGTATTATACTTCTATGTCAGTATTGTATTATACTTCTATGTCAGTATTGTATTATACTTCTATGTCAGTATTGAATTATACTTCTATGTCAGTATTGTATTATACTTCTATGTCAGTATTGTATTATACTTCTATGTCAGTATTGTATTATACTTCTATGTCAGTATTGTATTATACTTCTATGTCAGTATTGTATTATACTTCTATGTCAGTATTGTATTATACTTCTATGTCAGTATTGTATTATACTTCTATGTCAGTATTGTATTATACTTCTATGTCAGTATTGTATTATACTTCTATGTCAGTATTGTATTATACTTCTATGTCAGTATTGTATTATACTTCTATGTCAGTATTGTATTATACTTCTATGTCAGTATTGTATTATACTTCTATGTCAGTATTGTATTATACTTCTATGTCAGTATTGTATTATACTTCTATGTCAGTATTGTATTATACTTCTATGTCAGTATTGTATTATACTTCTATGTCAGTATTGTATTATACTTCTATGTCAGTATTGTATTATACTTCTATGTCAGTATTGTATTATACTTCTATGTCAGTATTGTATTATACTTCTATGTCAGTATTGTATTATACTTCTATGTCAGTATTGTATTATACTTCTATGTCAGTATTGTATTATACTTCTATGTCAGTATTGTATTATACTTCTATGTCAGTATTGTATTATACTTCTATGTCAGTATTGTATTATACTTCTATGTCAGTATTGTATTATACTTCTATGTCAGTATTGTATTATACTTTACTCTCGCGTTGTCTTATCTATACGTTAAATTTAGCATGTACTATTTCTACACATTCTAATGTTGGTTTTATTCAGAACTGCATTCAATATAATTTGTCTTACCTCTCTAATAGCTGGCTTTAGTTTGCCCTCAGTATATGTCAGTTTCTGGCAACGCAGTATGACAAGGGGAGCCCGTGGATGCGGATTAACTCTTGGAATAAATTAAAGGGGCTACCAGGAGATTGTGGGAAGTTGGCGTGCGTTGACGGAGGCCCTATGTTCCCCAGGGAACCAAAATGACACATGATGATGATATATGGGGCACAGCGTTCACCAGTTTCTGTGGCCACGGCATACTAGGAGACTGTGTGGCCAGCACAATGCCAAGCCGATTTTACTTCACCCTTAACTAAAGTCAGGTACCCATCAGACCTGAGTAGACCCAGGGACACCCTACAAGCCCGTAAACAAATTCTAGCCTTCACCAGGATTCGAACCCAGAACCTTCGGTACGCCAGCCGAACGCTCCATGAGGTACAATAAAGGCTGTTAAAATACTGTATTAACTAGTACAAGTCATAATATGAAGACAAAAAAATAAAAACAAAAACAGATAATAAATCAACGAGAAAACGCTGTTATATGTCTATCAGTATCAGTGGGAAAAAAAAACCACTTAAATCAGGGGGTCTCAAATTAGGATGAAGGCATGTGCCATTTTATGTTTGAGACCCCTGGTAAAGACAGTGTCCCACATTTAGAAACACGGAAAAAAATGCACGGACAACTTTTTCCCGTCTATTACACACTAGTTACGTCATCGATAAGCTCAATAGAGACAGACTTTGTCTTGTGTCTGGTAAAACGGTATCAGACTTTTAGCTCCTTCCATTGACGTTCAAATCTGTGTCTCGATTATTTGATATTAGATCTATATAAGAAATATACCGTTATCTTAGCTTTGAACTTTGTTTAGGCTATGCCAAAAAAAATAATCTTAAAATGTTTTTTTTTTCAACCATTTCTCCATAATTTCTTTTTTGCTCGCTACGGAGTTTTAATTAATACGCCATTAGCCTGAACGCCTGCTTTTTTTTTAGTGACTAGCAGATAAAGTAAGGTGTTGTAAAGTTGATCAAGAAGTAAATAGTGACATCTAACATCTATAATAGTGACATCTAACATCTATAATAGTGACATCTAACATCTACAGTAGTCTTCTGAAACAGATGGTCGGCAACCAGTGTGTGAAAGTAGAATTTCTAATTCATTCTGCGTGCCAACAGCCTAAAAGTAAAATTCTGCTTCACCAATCAAACACTGTTTTAAACTCCCAGGAATTGGGGGGGGCGGGGGGGGGGGTCTACCGCGAACCTTGAAAATCGAAATCGTGCAAAGTGTGGCACGCGTGCCGTAGGTTGCCGACCACCTTTCTAGAAGCAAGCTATAATGTTTTACTTAAATACTTCTTTAAAAAAAAGGTGAGCTTTTTGATAGCGTTCTTCAAAGACACTGACCTACAAAAATATGACTTGCACTGCACGATATACCTCGCTGTGAAATAGGAAGACACAACATCAGATTGTGTTAATTTATTTGAACTTTCTTCTTGAGCTGTGAGTAGATTATTTTTTCTTGGACTTTGCAATGCCTATTGGTTGAAGTTGTTCTTTATTATTATTTTAACTCTTTACAAAATATACCCCAGTCAAACCCTCGCCGAACGCACGTGCAGGATGTGACGCCAAAGGTCATGGCAGATTACGAGCTTTTTATAGACGAGTGATTACGACACGCACACACACACACATAAACACAGACACACACACAGACACACAACACGCACACACACACACACATAAACACAGACACACACACACGCACACACACGCACATACACACACACACGCACGCACACACACACACGCACGCACACACACACACATACACACATACACACACACACGCACGCACGCACACACACATACACGCACACACACACAGACACACACGCACGCACACACACAGACGAACAAGAAAAGGAGGAGAAAGAAGGAGAAATATTCTCTTCTTTATTCTTACAAAATATTCACATAGCGGCTGCGCGTTGGGACTGTCGAGCCGTAGGTTTCGCGTTCGAGTCCTGGTAAGTGCCAAAATTATTTTCCCGGGGTCTTGAAATGTGTTTTCCAAGCTCTGATTGCTACCTGACATTTACTGAACTTTAAAAGATGACTATTGATTTTTTTATTAAGTAAGTGATACGACCTTTATAGAGTCTATATGGGTATGGGTGGCCAAGCAGAAATAAACTAGGTTTGCCCTATTCCTAAGATTGCACTGTTTCGAGTACAGCTTTCTGAACAGTTTTGTTGCCCATGATCAGTAGATTATGTCGCCTTGATGGTTACATCTTAACCCTTACAGTCCCGGGCGCGTATATTGCGGAACTGAAGGCAGCATAGATAGAAGTGAAGTAGGTCGGTGCGGGAAGGGTTAAAAGATTGCAAACTATTTACGTGTATTGTATGAGTGTAAAATATATAGATCTACACATATATAATACAAGCCAAATTGCCCGGCGTTGCTCGGTGGAAAATAAAACAGGCCTGTATAGGCTACAGATAAAAAAAAGTTATAAACTACAATGAACAAACAAGACTTTGAGGAAATTAATTTTTGACGAATTTGTAATCGGGTAAAAAAATTGGCAAGTCTATTTTATTAAACAAAAACCTAAATTGCCCGGTGTTGTTCGTAGATTTACAATATTTTTTTTAAAAGTCATATTAATTGAAATAAAAAACATAAAAGAAAAACGAAGACACATGTCCGAGTGAAATCGCAAAAGTATAATATGAGACAATAAGGTCACGTGTCTTTAAATTAAATAATATGATTGGTTGAACACACAAACAGTCTACTATATATATGTCGATAGAAATAAAAATAAATGAGAGAGAGAGAACCACGCATCGATTCTGTGCTCGGCAGACAAACCTCTAAGGTATAAGTCCCCAAAGCCCCCACGGGTACCGGTGGAATCTTTGTTGGGCGCTGATGTTACCTAGGGGCGCTGATGTTACCTAGGGGCGCTGATGTTACCTAGGGGCGCTGATGTTACCTAGGGGCGCTGATGTTACCTAGGGGCGCTGATGTTACCTAGGGGCGCTGATGTTACCTAGGGGCGCTGATGCTACCTAGGGGCGCTGATGTTACCTAGGGGCGCTGATGTTACCTAGGGGCGCTGATGTTACCTAGGGGCGCTGATGTTACCTAGGGGCGCTGATGTTACCTAGGGGCGCTGATGTTACCTAGGGGCGCTGATGTTACCTAGGGGCGCTGATGTTACCTAGGGGCGCTGATGTTACCTAGGGCGCTGATGCTACCTAGGGGCGCTGATGTTACCTAGGGCGCTGATGTTACCTAGGGGCGCTGATGTTACCTAGAGGCGCTGATGTTACCTAGGGGTGCTGATGTTACCTAGGGGCGCTGATGTTACCTAGGGGCGCTGATGTTACCTAGGGGCGCGTATGCTACCTAGGGGCGATGATGTTACCTAGGGGCGCTGAATGGGGTGGGGAGGGAGGGTCGTTGAAGTGCATTCGTTTAGACCATAGGCTACTTGAGACAATGAAACAGTATCACCACACCTATCTACTACTAGTTGAATGACCAAGGATTAGATCAACAATTAGTGTGAGATAACTAAAAGAGACTTAATGACTGTACGTCTGCCTATCTATACGCCTTCTCTGTCATTATGGCGTCAACGTGAACGTCATCCCAATTTAATGTAAGTGTTAAACATTGAACTCTTACTTTTATATTTAAACCAGGTGTGTGTGTGTGTTTGTGCGTGTTTGTGTGTGTTTGTGATTGTGCTTGTGTGTGTTTGTGTGTGTGTGAATGTTACGTCAATTAGCATACATGCACCAATATCGACACTGACGGAAGTTAAGAGTAATTCTTTAATATACCAAGAAGGCATTTATTGATTTACAATTGATCAAACACTGTACTTGCTCTACTAAGGTAGCCACTGATGATGTGTGGAGTAGCACTGTGTTGATGTATCAGTACCACTGATGGTTCAGTCTGAATGTAATGCGATTAAGACAAGTACCATAATGTGACTGTTTTCACACGTTAAAGTACTATTGTCGGCGTCAATGCATTGATGCGTGGAAAAATAGCAAAAGCGGTCGTTTGGTTCTTAATAGTGCTGTCCACACAATCCCCTAGTATGCCGTGGCCACAGGAACTGTTGAACGCTGCTTCACCGACCCTATGGATCAGTTTGGTCAGACGTAATACTTTTTTACTTTTTTTTAGTTGGTTCATACATCTAGTTTGCAAAACTTTGTTTCTGGCTGGATGGCGACCGTCAGACAAGACCCTTGGAATTAGGAAGGATAACGGAACTACTTCCTGTCATCCTATCGATCTGAAACTTGGCACATGAACGTTAATCGCTGGACATCATATCACATTTTCAGCCACATCCCCCTAACTTCAACCCACATATTACTGTGTTTTGTTTCTTCACACTTATTGTGCGCATCGGTAAATTCTTATTGCACATGGATGCACATTCCCAATGATTTTAAATAATTAAAAATGCAGGCTCAGTTATCCGTTAACTTTTTTTTTATATTTCTGAGTTTTTGCTTTTTAGGTGAAAGGAGCATAGGCCTAATCTTTAAAACGCTAGTCAAGCAGGGATCGGCAGCCTATGACACGCGTGCCAGACTCGGCACGCAGAGCGATTTAAAATGGCACGCGGAAGACCCCCCCCCCCCAAAAAAAAAAAGTCATTTCAGGCCCCTTCGACGAGAAATTGACTGCAAGAGCAGTATGACCTTTAAGCTGTTGGCGCACTGGATGAATTAGATATCCTACTTCGGCACGCTATTATCAAAAGGTTGCCGACCACCGGGCCAGTGCATAGTTAAAACTAATAAAAAGATTTTTTATGAAAAAATTTGTTTTCAGGCTTTGTTTAGTTTTAAGTTCGTCTAATATTGTGTATTTATATTTAGTACTCATTTAGATCTAGATCTATTAGTGAAACGTTGGAATGGTCAAGCTAATCAGATCTAGATCTATTAGTGAAACGTTGGAATGGTCAAGCTAATCAGATCTAGATCTATTAGTGAAACGTTGAAATGGTCAAGCTAATCAGATCTAGATCTATTAGTGAAACGTTGGAATGGTCAAGCTAATCAGATCTAGATCTATTAGTGAAACGTTGGAATGGTCAAGCTAATCAGATCTAGATCTATTAGTGAAACGTTGGAATGGTCAAGCTATTTAGATCTAGATTGTTATGGACCTCTTTAGGTTTGACTATTATTACGACTCGTTAAATCGGATTCAATGAATATAGTTGTATCTTTATTAGAAGTCTCTAGATTCTGCTAATCTGTAGCCCAAGCTAGGGGTTCCTTGACTGACAGGTCTATGCAGCAATGTAGTTATATTCGTGATAATTATCTTCAACACCTTTCTCAACAACGATAGATCAAACAACTCCAGTTGTTGAATAAACAATTTTATTTAAATTGTAGACTCAATATAAACGATCAATAAACTTCATCAACTGATGGCAACATAAGTATTTCAAAATAAATGGCATATTATATACAAATGAATATAGCGACTTCACTCGACAAACTTCTGAACTGAACTAACTTTAAGGAGGTCGGGACTTTACAAAGAAAACGATCATCGAAGATTCTACAGGGTCTTAATACGCATTTTAACCTCTTTCTCTATAATTACTACGATCCAGAATTATCCCCCAATTTCCACGGGATTTGAACGAATTATTTTATTTAAACTGCCCTCAGGGCATAAAGGTCAAACCTTGGTCGCTTTGGACTCTGATACGCACTTGTTAAGAGGTCAATGCCTTACTACGTCATTCATTTATGACCGAGATTCGTAACATCCCCCCCCCTTCTAAAGCTTTATAATTATTTCCTTTACATTTTAACCATACGAAAAATGTTAATTTTAAGGAATAATTATAAAAGAAAATATTCCGGGAAAAACAATACAGTTCAATTGGCGATCCCAATAATTCAATCGAACTGATAACAATAACATAATAATATATGCAATATAAATTCATCTTATCAAATGGCTTAACTATAGTCATTCAATCATTCAATTTTTAATTCAAAACAATGGACAATTAAATTGTTTATCTAAATCTTGTATACAAGAAAAATACATAATCATTCTTAATAGATATAATATAATACAAGTTAATAACTTCTATTACATTGTACATTCCACTGTAATAAAAACTCTCTCGTCCATTTAATTATAAACTAATATCTTTTACATTTGTAATCAAACAACAAAAGAAAAAAATCACTCAATGTCTATGCAGACACGACTTATTTTTTCATAAGCAGAAAAAAAACAAACGCTCTTGATGAAAAAAATACTACTAGACCTGACCTAATTACACGTTACAAACATTATTGCTCGTGTAGACAGTATTTTTTTTTTTTTTTTTTTAAGCCTGTAGGCTGACTAACACATTAGACAACTGTCTGTGGCGAGACAACAGATTTCTAGGTCAGTATTCTTTTTTTTTCTTTCTCTCTCTATTCCTTGCGATCACTCTCTCATTCCCTAAATGTTTACATGGCTATTCAAATTTCCACCCAATCACCGCTTTAGGTCAGAAATTGCTACGCTCTTAAAAAGTTATCTTGACTAAATGAGCATTATCTAACAACCATTATCTCAAAATTAAATTCATTCATGTTAGTTTTAAGGAAATTAAACATAGTCTGTTCCAGAATTAAAATAGTTTATAGACAATTTCATTAAAAATAATTCACTTTCTCATTTTACCATGACCTTTTGACGTCATTATTTTCTTTTTAAAAGAGTTCACATTGAAAAATTCTATCTTTCATGCAGACATGGATTTACTTGAAACAAATTTGGTTAATTTACTTAATTAACTATCAATCAAAGCAGATTATATTATCTTCATACAATCTTAGTACTACACAGTAAGTACTTATTTTCTTTAGATTACATTAAAGACATTTCAAATACAATATTATTGACATACAAAAGAGTAAAGACTTTAAAAGAGCATAGGCTATATTTTCTTCAGACAGAAATCAATTTAACAATTTTTTACAAAACAAACTGCTGGTCTGAATGGTTAGTTCCATCTCCAAGCTTTTCAGTCAGTAAGGTTGGAATACATTGCTCTTTTCCATTCCATAAAAGGTTTTATTCATTGGTTCTCCTGTTACTTTCACAGTGTTCAGGTCTACCCAATCTTTTGCTTGTCAATACAATTCATTCAATCTATTTTAACTAATACAGAAAAAATATAGATTAGTTTTACAATCTTGACATGAAATCCTTAATTAATAATACATTAGTTGAACATTGGTGTGTCAACATTATAAATTTTCAACCATGAAATTCTCAATCATTCTGGTTTACAGTGTCAAGTCAGTGGCACATATCCTAAATTTATACAAAACAAGGATAAGTTTTATTAGTTTCTACTTTTGATCTGCTTTTCATGTAACAGTATCCTAAAAGTGAAAAATCATATATAATACATTTCTTGGAATTCTTGTTAGTCATAGTTCTGCCTTGCTGCAACTATTTTTACCCTACATTATCATACATTCAATGATAATATCATAAATGAATAAATTCACATAGAAGAAATTAGCATCTTGACTCAGTGCAATTATTTCAACAACAGTACATGATAAATAAATCCATAGTACAATCATAAAACATTTCTCAATACTTTAGTGATAGAAAAATTCTCTTTTCTCAAAACCATTTACATCTTTTTCAATCAAATTATCCTCTCTGCCAAATGTTTCAATTATCATTTCCAGAGATTCTCAAACATATCTTATAATCAGTCCACATTTATAATGTCCTCTGATTTAGAAACCAATTCTGCGGATAAAACTGATATTTTTCTCTTATAGCAATTATTTTAATGCTCAAACTAACAAGTTTGTTTAGAAATATCACACTACAATGATATTTACTCTAACAATACTTTTACTCATCCTTTTTCATCACAAGTAAGGGATTTAGTTTTAAAATAGTAAGTTTGGTAACTAACTATCAGTGAATCTGTCATTCAATTCATCCTGTACTCCAGGCATAAATTTTACAAATAAGAGTAACAATGTTAACAACATCAAGCTTATTCCAATTGTTTTCAGAAGGTAAGGCTTTATCATTTTCAAATGATATAATATATTTGCCTTTCTTTCATCACACAACAATGGCATCTGCATGTGAGCAGTGTACAATTTTTTCCTAACAAAAACAGTTAAGTCAGACAAAAAATTTATGTACTTATCTAGGTACTTGATCAGCCCAAGGAGGTCCAATTCGGTCTGCCATTCCTCTTGAAGTAGTTTGAGTGGTCCTCGGACAGTGGGTCCAAAGATTGGTCCATAGGCTCCTCGACTTTCCGGATGGGATTCAGTTGTCACCTCATGATCCAGGCATAAGTTCTTTAGTACTGGATTGAAGAGTTCCGAGGCGAAGTTGGTCCTTCGATCTGTCGGTATGGATTGTGGTAACCCATAGCTTTTGGTAGTTTCGGTCCAGCTCTCCGCACTCGTTTCTTCAGTGATGCTCCTCCAATCTTCATCTGTACCGGCAACTGCAGGTTTGCATTGTTGTTTGTTTCTGCTGTGGTCTATCTGTTCATAGACATCAGTAGTAGGATTTTCTTTCTCGTCGACAGCTTTCTCATGCAACTGTAGCAACTCTGGATCTACTTTCTGCTCAGCAATCAATTCATTTTGTGATGACTTCTTTGATTGTTCATTTCCTTTCGGACAATCATCAATCATGGAGAAAATAGTAGTATCACGTTCCACTTCTTCTTCCTCTTTCTTCTCTCGTGGGAGAATTTCTTCTTTCTTTTTCTTTTCTTGTGAGAGAATTTCTTCTTTCTTTTTCTGTGGTGTCATACCATTTATGACATCACCTACAGGATAAAGTTCTTTTTCTTTTCCTGTCTCCACTATAGGACTAGGGTCTGGATTTTCCTTCACAATCAGTTCAGGTCTCACCCTCCCTTTCGCCAAATCATTTGCTAGGATAACAGATATGCCCTCAACAGGAAGTTTTGATATTACTCCAACTGTCACATATCCTGTCACCAAGTCAGATGTGAGGTATATCCTATGTAGAGGTATTTCTTCTTTCCATTCAAAACCTCTCAATAGGACAGTCTGTCCTGTCAATGTATTCACATTCAATGGTAATACATCTTTAAGCAGCAGTGTTAATGATGCTCCTGTGTCTCGTAATATTTTTACGGACTTCAGTGGTCCTTCCTTTTGTAAGGCCACACAACCTTCACTAATGAACGGTTGAAAACTGCACAGGGTCTCTGTGTCAGTTTCATTCTTCCCTTGACCATGACTTCCGGGTGGTTTTTCATCTTTCGATGACTTCAGACTCTTTTCCGAGTCAAAAATACTTTGGTCTACTTTTTCGTCTCTGTGGACTTGGACAATTAATCCAATAGTAGCCATTCTGTATTTATAATCAGGATAGTTATCCTCATTATCTTCAGTTGTAGATTTCTCTACCTTCTGACTTTTGCTCTCAGGCAAATCCACCCTCAGTTTTTCTGGTTTAGAATAATCTTTCTTCGAATTCAGTTCGTTTGTATTTTCGCTTTCTTGTACATTCTGTATTGGTTTATGGCTTGCACACATGACCACTTTGTTAGGTCTTTTGTTGCTTCGTATACTCCAACAGTCTTCTATGCTATGTCCTGTCCTTTTACAAAAAGTACATTGGACGTTTTTGTTGATAGGTTTTTTATTAACATCATTTTGTTTCACAAAATGCTCTTTTTCACGATATTGTTGTTGTGTGTTTTCTGCTGGCCGTTGTGACCGAGTAAAATTCTTTCCATCAGCTGTCCTATGACACAATGTGTACTGTTCAGCTAAATCAGCAGCCTTATGTGGGTCAGTGATATCACGCTCGGATAAATACATTCTTATATCCGGCCTCACTTTGTTAATAAAATCCTCTAACAGAATGATATCTTTCATTTCTTTTAATGTGGAGATATTTCTGGATTTTATCCACTGATCCATTAACTTTTCTTCTGCTCTAAGGAAGTCTAAGTGTGTTTGGTAAGGGGACATTGTGTACTGACGGAACCTTTTCCGATAACTTTCCGGTATTTGGTTATAGGCTTTAAGTACAGTGTCTTTAATGACTTCATAATCATTTAAATGCTCCTCTTTTAACAATAAAACACAATCTCTTGCCCTTCCCTGAGTAAAAGCTGTTCTCACTAATATTCCCCATTTATCTTCTGGGAACTTAAAATCTCTGCAAGAAATTTCAAAGGTCTGGAAGAAATTAGCTATTTCACTTTCTTTATCAATGTAGGTAGGGACTAGCTTTTTCCATCTGGCCATCTCTACATCATTATGAGATTCTTTTTTAGTAGCGCCTATCTTCGCCAGTTCTATTCTTTCCTGACTTTCTATTTCTCTTTGACTTTTCTTATCTTCCATCTCAAGACGTTTTTCTTCTAATTCCAAACGTTTTTGTTCCATCTCAAACCGTTTCATTTCTAGTTGAAATCGCAATTGTTCAGACATCTGACCTTCAACTTGATATCCCTCCGCGCTTGATTCTACTTTCAACTTGCCACTCGCAATCAACACATCTTTTATCTGCTGTGTCAACACAGTCCTCGATGGTGTAGTCTCAGTAACTTCTATCTTTAAGATCTCAGCGATCTCTTTTAACTTCTTTATTGGTAAAGTTTTCAGAACTTCTTCTTCTGGATTTTCAATAAATTCCATTCTTTAGTTAAGAGATTTATAAAGTGGTAAATTTTTCCAACTTACGTTTTTCCAATCGGAAGAATAATTTCAGCGTTCTTAGGCTTGCTCAGTAGGTCACGGCTTTACACACAACACAACACCACTTGAATATATGCTTCACTATACAACTATATCGGACGAAGACCCCAAACTGTTATGGACCTCTTTAGGTTTGACTATTATTACGACTCGTTAAATCGGATTCAATGAATATAGTTGTATCTTTATTAGAAGTCTCTAGATTCTGCTAATCTGTAGCCCAAGCTAGAGGTTCCTTGACTGACAGGTCTATGCAGCAATGTAGTTATATTCGTGATAATTATCTTCAACACCTTTCTCAACAACGATAGATCAAACAACTCCAGTTGTTGAATAAACAATTTTATTTAAATTGTAGACTCAATATAAACGATCAATAAACTTCATCAACTGATGGCAACATAAGTATTTCAAAATAAATGGCATATTATATACAAATGAATATAGCGACTTCACTCGACAAACTTCTGAACTGAACTAACTTTAAGGAGGTCGGGACTTTACAAAGAAAACGATCATCGAAGATTCTACAGGGTCTTAATACGCATTTTAACCTCTTTCTCTATAATTACTACGATCCAGAATTATCCCCCAATTTCCACGGGATTTGAACGAATTATTTTATTTAAACTGCCCTCAGGGCATAAAGGTCAAACCTTGGTCGCTTTGGACTCTGATACGCACTTGTTAAGAGGTCAATGCCTTACTACGTCATTCATTTATGACCGAGATTCGTAACAAGATCAATTAGTGAAACATTCGAATGGTCACGCTAATCAGATCTAGATCTATTAGTGAAACGTTGGAATGGTCAATCTATTTAGATCTAGATCTATTAGTGAAACGTTGGAATGGTCAAGCTAATCAGATCTAGATCTATTAGTGAAACGTTGGAATGGTCAAGCTAATCAGATCTAGATCTATTAGTGAAACGTTGGAATGGTCAAGCTAATCAGATCTAGATCTATTAGTGAAACGTTGGAATGGTCAAGCTATTTAGATCTAGATCAATTAGTGAAACATTCGAATGGTCACGCTAATCAGATCTAGATCTATTAGTGAAACGTTGGAATGGTCAATCTATTTAGATCTAGAATGGTCAAGCTATTAAATATTTTACCTGCAAGCTCGTGGAAATAAAGTAGGTCTCCACTGTTTCTGTACACACTAGGCATGAGACGACCATTGAAAGAGTTGCTAAGCCTAACAGGATACGTATTTCCATTGCGGCCCAGATATAGAAGCCCTAGGCAACTAAAGCTGGTCCCCCCACCCCCACATTACAAAATTCATAACAGTGACAGACCTTAACACTGCATAACAAATTATCACAGCTATAACCATTCCATTAAAATTTATTTACTTAAAAATTTTATTGACTTTTTTTCGTGGAAAGACGCCAAAGGTGTTTGACCGATCGATATGTACAACTAGTTCACATTAATTAAATCTAAATTTGAGCATGAAACATAATTGTATTACATTTTGCATTCTTCTGAATCTGTTGATTTTAAATAATCAAATATGTATACATGCTTACACTTTATAATGAAAATATATAGCAATACATGTGGCTTCTATGTCTAGACGGCTTTTTTGTTTCTCATTCAAAACAAAGACTATAACAAGATGGACCGCTTGCTCTATTTTTAGAGCTTATATGTTCCTTTTTCCGTGCGCATCCAATAACGCGGTCTTAAATGGCTTCTACGCTCCTACGTTTGCCTAAATGTTTCCGCTGTTTACAACTTTCGATTTTAATCTTAATTTTTCATTGAGAAAATCAAAGCGATTAAATAAAACGGAAGTGTACAGTGCAAAAATGAATCGGGTATTCCGAAAAGAAGTCATTCGAGTCATCAAATAGCAGAAATATTAAAGCAAGCGGTCCATCTAATTATAGTCTTAGATTAAAACAATCTCTTCCTTTTTTTATACATATGATTTTAATGAGTCTCACGTGTTTAAAAAAAAGTAATAATAGACAAGACTTCACTCACATCGCAGACTGTCAGTGATAAGTGTGGGTAGGCCGAGATTTCAGGGCGATTAGACTTCATTATTAGAAACTATTGTATTACAGTTTTAGTTTAATGAATCAAGGAATAACTCTTTCAGTACTTCTAAAAGAATCTATTTATCTATTTATCTATTTATCTATGTATCTATGTGTATATGTATCTATTTATCTATTAAAATTTATCTATTTATCTATTTATCTATTTATCTATTTGTCTATTTATCTATTTATTTATTTATCTATCTATTTATCTTTTTATCTATTTATCTATTTATCTATTTATCTATTTATCTATTTATCTATTTATCTATGTATCTATTTATCTATTTATCTATTTATCTATTTATCTATTTATCTATTTATCTATTTATCTATTTATCTATTTATCTATTTATCAATTTATCTATTTATCTATTTAGCTATTTAGCTATTTATCTAATTAGCTATTTATCTATTTAGCTATTTATCTATTTATCTTTTTATCTATTCATCTTTTTATCTATTTATTTATTTATCTATCTATTTATCTATTTATCTATTTATCTATTTATCTTTTTATCTATTTATCTATTTATCTATTTATCTATTTATCTATTTATCTATTTATCTATTTATCTATTTATCTATTTAGCTATTTATCTATTTATCTATTTAGCTATTTAGCTATTTAGCTATTTAGCTATTTAGCTATTTATCTTTTATATATTTATCTATTTGTCTATTTATCTATTTATTTTTTTATCTATCTATTTATCTATTTATCTATTTATCTTTTTTTCTATTGATCTATTTATCTATTTATCTATTTAGCTATTTAGCTATTTATCTATTTAGCTATTTAGCTATTTATCTATTTAGCTATTTATCTATTTATCCATTTATCTATTTATCTATTTATCTATTTATCTATTTATCTATTTATCTATTTATCTATTTATCTATTTATCTTTTTATCTATTTATCTATTTATCTATTCATCTATTTAATTATTTATCTATTTATCTATTTATCTATTCATCTATTTATCTATTTATCTATTTATTTATTTATCTATTTATCTATTTATTTATTCATCTTTTTATATATTTATCTATTTATCTATTCATCTATTTATCTATTTATCAATCTATCTTTTGGAATCTTTAAACGTTCTATATTTGTCTATCTGTAATCTCTTTATCTGTCTCCTTTTCTATCTATCTATCTATCTATCTATCTATCTATCTATCTATCTATCTATCTATCTATCTATGTATCTATCTATCTATCTAAGAAACCTTGGAATTGATCCTAACTACTGGGAAAGCCTAGCCGAGGGTTCCGTGACAAACGCGCACAAGACAATTGCGCACACGACAAACGCGCACAGACAATTCCGCAATGACACAAATGCGCACAGGACAAACGCGAACACCGATAGTTGCGCACACGGACAATGGCGCACACCGACAAATGCGGACACCGACAATCCCGCACAGTGACAAATGCGAACGACTATATAAGCGCACACCGACAAATGCGCAAATAGCAAGTTATGCATCGCCAATTTAAAGATGATAATGGATTTAGTCTTAGTTGGTTTTCAGCAAAAATACATCATGTTTAAAGCTAACAATATATTAATAATCATAATAAATGTAATAATAATTGTATGCATATTTAAAAAAAAAAAACTTTTGAATGTATAGACTAATAGTATAGTAATAAAATGTTCGTTCTAGTAGTACTGCTACGTCATGATTTTTAAGAGATGTCATTTAAAAAATTTTAATTGGATATTTAAGTCTTAATCAGCATGTTAAACCATCGTAGTATGATGGAAGCTCGTAAAATGATTATTAGCAGTACTACTACTTAAGCATATAGTTCAAAATAAGACGTATACTTATACATTATACTAAAAATAATTGTGTTTTTTTTTAAATAAAAGAAAGAGGAATATTAGTCTTAAAATAAGAGTTGGCATTGCACTTTTCTAAAGGCAAAGTACGTTTTAAAACATGCATTCATGCAACCGATTTGAAAATTTTTTTTTAGTGTAGTTTTATTCCGACCCCTCTTTCAACCCGCAGATTTATTAGGTACATAATCTTGGTTATTTATAGTGTAGAAGGAAGTCCTAATTGAATGATGAAATTACTGTTGATCTTTTATTACACATAACTTTGCAATTAGGATTTAAACTACCATTAGAACAATACGCAAACTTAAAATTAAAGGTTATTACTACTCTATATATTATTATAATTTCCAGCAATATTCTTTCAGTTAAAATTATTTTTTTTTATACCTGTTGCTATTAAGCTCTAGTGCTTCCTCATTAATTCTGTAATAGTTAAGTATTAGTATAGTAGACTCTAGACAAACACTTATGTTTGGGAGGGGGGGGGATTATTTTTAAGGATTCTTTGCCAATAAGTCAATTAAATGACAATGTGAAGAGTTTGTAGCACTAGATTTAAAATTTAATAGCTTTTTAAGTGACTTGCTTTATGGAAAGTGTGAAAATGAAAGGCAGTATTTTCATTAAACATTGTGACGAAAGTTTACAAATAGTTTTGATATTTTAGTGTATCTCCCTAGCCATAATGGCTATAATAATTACATGTACTACCATACTGAATCATATCTGTAAGTAGTTTAAATGGCCAAAGAAAGTGTATATCTAAGTTAATTCTTTTGTCAATCAAAGAGTTATTAAGTAGTGAACCTGTCAAATTGTCGTGTGTAACAAGATTTAATAATAATTTCATATGTGTATGCCTCATTTATACATTGCTTTATTTTTTCTCTTTTAAAAATTCAAATTTTTTCGAAACATTTAACTGTTATGTGTTTTATTTTGAAAAGTTTAAATGTGCATGTAATTTACATTTTAAAGATAATTCAACCATTTTTTCTTTCTTTTCATTACAATTTTGAAACTATCTTCTTCTTCTTATCTGTTTCAGACGCTCCTTCTATACAGAAGATTATTGCGTCCTACGCTTATCTATGGTTTGTGTTTAGTCCTGCATTCTTATTAGAGTTTTAAATGTTGAAATAGTGTTGGCTTTCCTGGTTTCTTCAGGCAACCCATTCCACGCCCGAATTCCGGACGGAAGAACGAAAATTTGTATGAGTTTGTTCTTGCATACGGAATAAGAAAGGTGTCTTTATCCTTATGTCTATCTGAGGGTTGTATTAAGTTATCTGTGTGTTGTATTTCTAAATTAGAGTTAATTGCTTTATGTATGATTACTACTTCACTCTTGGTTCTTCTATCCTCTAGTGTTTCAAGGTTTAATGATTTAACTAATGGTGTTAATGTGTTATTCTAGTCAGTTTTGAATATTCTCCAGTAATGAATCTGGCAGCTCTTTTTTGGATTTGTTCTAGTTTATCAATGTCCCTAGCCATAATGGCTTTTATAATTACTACCATACTGAGTCATATCTCTTAAGTAGATTAAATGGCGCCAAGAAAATGTATTAACAGTGGATAGTATCCCGAATCAGAAAGGGATCTTATTTAAATGTAATACAAGCAATTGGAAACACTTTTCCAATGGACTATAGTAAATAGGATTCACTTGGATAATGTGACATCACTGAATGCTAGGCTTTTCTGGTATATCAACAGGATCATAATTGGGCATGAAATCTCAAATTAACATGGAATATGAGGGCAAGGTGACTCTATGAAAAAACGGGATCACTTTATGCAATGGCATAATACTGAGCTGTGATCCCATTAAAGTATATGTACATGTATTTAATAGGGGAAAGGGATATCCCGTTACACAACAGGATTATAATGGGGTATGTAATCTCAAAGAAATGTGGAATCATATTCATATGGGGAGGAAAGGGAATTATTTCGACATTTAATATTTTTTCTGAATTATTTTAAATTCAATTTCTTCTGTTGTCTATTTTGTTCCTTTTTTCCTCCATACTTTGCCTTCCTTTCAGGTACTGAAAACTATTTGGAACTAAATTATATTTAAACATGTTTTTTTTTGTTTTAATTATAGCTTCATTGTCAGTTTGCGCTTTTGTCGGTGTGCGCTTATATAGCCGTTCGCATTTGTCACTGTGGGCGATTGTCGGTGTCCGCATTTGTCGGTGTGCGCCATTGTCCGTGTGCGCAACTATCGGTGTTCGCGTTTGTCCTGTACGCATTTGGGTCATTGCGGGATTGTCTGTGCGCGTTTGTCGTGTGCGAAATTGTCTTGTGCGCATTTGTCTGGTCACCCTAGCCGAGGACCGATCCTCCTGACGAACTGGTGCAGCAGCTCACGAAGATAAAAGGGCAAAGGGTCGATATTGAAAAACGACAAATAAGAAACTCCAGCAAAGACAGCCCCGCGTCTACCGGCCATAAAGCCACGCACCTGTGCCCCCACTGTGGCAAATACTTTTGGGCGAAAATTGGCCTCATCAGCCATCTCCGAACTCTTAAGAAATCATCACTCTGGTAGAGAATGGTCCTCATCGAAAACGATGGACACACATCATCTATCTATCTATCTAGCCCTCTATCTATCTATCCTTCTGCATTCCCCATCCGTTTCTCAATCTATCATCTTACCCGACCATTCAACTCAGTTATGAACTGCCAGGTAAATAGATAAGTATCGTATTAAGATACTTCTCAAAACATAGCTTATTTGTATTATCTTGTCATAGCTCTCATAGCACACTCACAAACACCAACACAGATTATATCTATATACCACCAGCAAACACTGCCACTACAAGATACACTGCACTCACCTCATAAACATCTCAATGCCCGTGACCTGCCACTAGAAGATACACTGCACTCACCTCATAAACATCTCAATGCCCGTGACCTGCCACTAGAAGATACACTGCACTCACCTCATAAACATCTCAATGCCCGTGACCTGCCACTACAAGATACACTGCACTCACCTCATAAACATCTCAATGCCCGTGAAGATACACTGCACTCACCTCATAAACATCTCAATGCCCGTGACCTGCCACTACAAGATACACTACACTCACCTCATAAACATCTCAATGCCCGTGACCTCCATGTTACGTCTGATCCCCTTCCAGGACTGCTTGATCTTAAACGCCTGCCGGTTGTCGATCGGGCAGTTGGAGGATGCCGCGCTCAGGCCCCGGGTCACCACTTTCTCGGGGGTGATGGTACTATCGAACCTGCGATGGGGCCATATCCTGTTGGCCTTACTCTCCTGACAACCCATTATGTGCCTTGGGGTTTAATCACCGTCCCTCGGGCTGGTCAAATAATTCACCCATTGATCTCATTGAACAAACCACCGCATATAATCTCTCCTTTATAGTTTAGTACCGAAGCCAAAGCTTGTTATCTGTTAACCAAATAATATAAATTCACCACAGACCAATCTGTTATCTAAGAAACCATTAAATTGAATTCATAACTATCAGATATGTTATCTGTAGACCGAAGGAAAACAGACATTCAATTCAGCAGAGCCAAAACTGCAGTTTTGTGAACAGAAATACAAATTAATTGTCCACTATTGTTATGCTAATGTTGACACGTCTAATTCATTACTATTTCAATATAATATCTTTAAACAAAACTTAAGTCTGAAGACTAATTAATTACTATTCAAAATGCACTCTATAAACAAATTCTCTCCAATATTTCATATGTTATGTCAAAGTAAAAATTCAAATTCACCATTATTCCATCTGTAAAATCAAAACAAAAAAAATTCACCACTAATTCGAATTCACCACTATTTCATCAGTTTTGTGAAATCCAAAATACTCTACTTCACTGTTATCAAATTCGATATATAATGAAATATAATGAAAGTTATACGCACATCCTGCACCAGTATTCAATCCGTAAACCAAAAAAGAAAAGTCAAATTTTTCAATAATCTAATCCAACAATAAAATCACTAAAATAAAAATATTTCCTTTTTTTTTTTGGTTTGTTTCCGTTCTTCATTAAACATCAAAAATGTTTCTTTTTAGTGTTTGAGTCAAAGGAAATTGATGTTTTTAAAAAATATAATTTGTGGGTTTCTTTGTAAGATTATACAGACATTAAAATCAACTACAGAATATTCTAAAATAATAATAATACCTCGACTCTAAGATATGCTAATAATTTGTTTTCTAACGTAGTGCAGATCGTTGTTAAAAACAACAACACGAAACGTCTTGAAAGTACGAGATCAATGCGCTATCGAGTTTCCCCACCCACAGATTTAGCACTCAAAATCCACACACAGACTCGCGGAAGAAAAACCGTTGAGTGTAAATATGGCGGAACGGTTTCTCTGTCTCCCCCCCCCCTCCTCGTCATTACCCCTCCCACACCCCCATGGACACAAACAACACAATTCCATCCCGATGTCGCTAATAATATTACTGGCATCGGTGGGGGAGGGGCGGGCGCGGGTTACGGAGGTTTTGTGATCTTCACGTTTTTAATCATTCATACCTGGGGCAATATGCCGTTGTGAAACGGGCGCCAGGGGCGGGGGGGGGGTAGCATTTATCGGGAAGCTAAGCTCCCCTCTTTCCCTAACACCCCCCCCCCCACACACACACACACACACAGACACCCACACATACACCTCGCTACGTTTTATTTACTCTCGTCAATATTTTGTTGTAACAATATATGACTGGTCACTGGTCAGGCGTAGTGTACATTGTTGAAGTCGTGGTAAAGAGTATTTTTTAGATGATTACTACTGATATAAAAACTACTGATACAAGGCCTAATGATACACGGCATAATGATACACGGCCTAATGATACACGGCCTAATGATACACGGCATAAAGATATAATAAAAAAGCAAGACTAGACTCGGACCACGGATGAGCGTAGGACGCAATAATCTTCTTTATAGAAGGAGCGTCTGTAATGCATAAGATAAGATGCCTAATGATACAATGCCTAATGATACAATGCCTACTGATACATGGCCTTATGATACAGAGTCTAATGATACAATGTCTAATGATACAATGCCTAATAATACATGGTCTAAGGATACAGGGTCTAATGATACAATGCCTAATTATATAATGCCTAACGATACATGGTCTAATCATACATGGCCTAATGATACAAGGCCTAATGATACGATGCTTAATGATACAATGCCTAATGATACAATGCCTAATGATACAAGGCCTAATGATACACGTCCTGTTGATACACGGCCTACTGATAATTTGCGTATCAAAAATGTTTGTTGGGGTGAGAGGGTTTAATCATGGAGAAACAGATATTGTTATTTAGCCACTATTCTCGCATTCAAACTGCACGTAGAAGTGATACCAAAAAAAGTAAGTCCATGACCGATAAACATAATAATAAAGTATACACAATGGGCTGATAACAGTGCAATAAGTGTTTATTCAATGCACATAGATTCTACACATTTAAAAGAATCAAAAACACCATTAGGATAATGAATGAAATAGAAATAAACACACGCTTTGATCCATCTATGAAAACTGTAATTTTCATTCATTATTCAATACAAAGTACTAAATTATTGATAATGAATTTTTTTTATTCTGCATTTTATGTAGATATATTTTTATTGGAATACAGTAAAAAATCAACAAAGGGAATTTTTGTTCGTGTGTTGCTATGGGTATTAGAATTTATTATTGTGATCTGTCGAACAATAATTGTATGTTATAAAAATATATGTTAAAAGAGTGGCATCTAGGCATGGAATGGATTACCTAAACAAACCAGGAAAACCAGCTAGCGTCCTTACATCATTTAAAACACTAACCGAAGGTCCCGGGTTCGAATCCCGGGTAAGGCTGGAATTAGTTCCGGGTCTGAAAAGTTTTAACTGAGTTAAATTAATTCTGATGGGTTCCTGACAGTAGTTGGGAGAAAGTAGGACGGCAGGGCATTGTCTGGCCACACGGATATCTTATATTTTTATACAGACGATCCTTATATAAAGAAGATTTTTGCGTCCTACGCTTATATGTGGTCTTAGTCTAGTCCTGCATTTTTACTAGTGTTTTAAATCATGTTAAGTTACTGGTTTTTCTGGTTTGTTCAGGCAATCCAGTCCATGCCCGGATACCACTAGGGAAGAATATGCATTTCTTCTTGCATATGGGAATATGAAAGATATGCTGTAGTCCTTCAGTTATTTACCGGTTATACTTAGACCTTTTCGTTATTTGAATTTAAGTAGGCCTACAGTTTCCCTCTCAACAAGTAAACCCGACAGCTTTTATGTAAAAGTGGTGTACAACTACACTTTTATCAAACAGATGTATGAAGACTACAATGAAAGAACGGGCATAGTCACATTTTGGTCAATTTTGATTTATGACTCCAGTGTTATTCTGTCTCTCTACATTGTGACCAAGTCTCATGATGTAAATCGATCAAGTTACCGAGACACAGAAAAAAAAACATGCCTTGATAAAACGATCATAGTCGCAATGTTTACTTTCGTAAAACGGGCATAGTCGTCATTGTTTTTGTCACGTGACGCTAATTGGCTAATCGTCTTGTTTCGTCGCCTTGGCGGTGTTTATAATTATCATATGACTAAGCCTACACAGTATTGCGTTCTCAGATAGCATAGGCATATACCTAAGTCTATAATAAGACATAAGGCCTAAAGAAGAAGGCATGCAAGCTTGCTTTAATGCATTTATGACAGTGTTTGGAAGAACCTAACAATCAAAACTGACTTAACGGGCTAGTTACAATTATTATAGATACCTAATATTGTTTCAAATATTCATAGACAAGGAGCACAAGCTGTTCAATTATGTAGGCTAAGCCTAGATCTTGTTTATGCTGCATTTGATTATTTTAAAATTAGCCTATTGTTTTTATGCTCTACATAATTAGGTCTCTATTCAATATAATATGAGAAAACAAAAACTATGCCTATAGTTTATCATTATTAATGTTGTTTTTATATTTTCTTATTTCTAGATGCTAAACAAATAATGAAGGTATGTGCGAGAGAGAGGTGGGGTGGAAAGACTCAGTGATCCCAGATAGAAATATTATACAACTTATTAATTCATAATTATATTTATTTCTGTCTACATCTAGTTTATTTTCTTTTAAAATTCTTTTTATATTAGTATATAACACTGCATCGAAATTATTTTATTCTTTACAAACGTTTTTTTTTAATGTTTTGGAGTGCTTTAAGACAATGTCACATGTGGAAGGAAGGTTGTAAATTTATGTCAAATAAGCAAAAACTAAAAAGTGAAAAAATAAGATTTTAACAACTAGATTTCTACTTTTTTACATTTTAAAATACCAAAGCAAATTATTAATAATAGCCTTGGGACTTATTTGGTACATTTTTGTATGTTATTTGACAAAAAAATCTATAAAATTAAAGAAAACTTTGGAACAACGTGCATTGTCCAAATTAGGGTGTGTGCCAAAATTGGATCAAAATTTTTTTATTTATGCATAAAAATCATTGATTTTTTATTTTCTTATTCAAAACTGAATGGTCTTTTACTAAATGTTAATTTTTTTAAATATTTTACTAAGTATTTCTTTGGTATGTCTTCAAAGCTCATAATTCGATTATCTCAAAAGTGAAAATCTGTGATTATGACCGTTCTTTCAGTGTAGTCTTCATATGTTGACCTTCACCTCTTTGTCAATTACAGGGAAAGCATGATGGGTAAAATTCTAATATATAAAATGTACATAATCTCTATTATACATGCGCGAAATGTGTGCTTATATATTTACACTTTTTGAATGCCGAAGAGAAAAAAAAAGTAAATTCTACATTTATTTTTATTCAATTTAAATTATGATCTTTTTTAAATGGCATGCCCCAAAGTATTAAATATTAATAAACGAAAACTATAACCTTATAGATGTATTGAACAAAAAAATCTTTTATATCATTTTCGCAAAACATTTTAAATTCGGTATCGAAAAAAGGTTCTTTAGAAATATAAACATTTTTTTTTCTGCTCTATTTCAATGAATTGTTGTTGTTTTTTGACAAGGAATATTTTTCTTTGGGAAAACCAATGCGTTACACTGCAAACGTATTTACACATTTTGATGGAAATAAAAGTCTATATAGACCATTGCGTCCACATGATGTTAAGGATTTGACTGGATAGCTGAAATATTGTAGGACGAATTCTGTATGATGTGGCGAACGTTTCGGATTTATTGACAGAAATAGTAAAAAAAAAGGAACACCAAGAAGACTGCTTTATATTGTCTTAGAAGAAAATATTTTGAATTATCCATTGATCGAGAGCCAGTATAGGGGTTCACAATACACCCATAGGTCAAATGCTGCATTAGGGTTCACAATACACCCATAGGTCAAATGCTGCATTAGGGTTCACAATACACCCATAGGTCAAATGCTGCATTAGGGTTCACAATGCACCCATAGGTCAAATGCTGCATTAGGGTTCACAATGCACCCATAGGTCAAATGCTGCATTAGGGTTCACAATGCACCCATAGGTCAAATGCTGCATTAGGGTTCACAATACACCCATAGGTCAAATGCTGCATTAGGGTTCACAATACACCCATAGGTCAAATGCTGCATTAGGGTTCACAATACACCCATAGGTCAAATGCTGCATTAGGGTTCACAATACACCCATAGGTCAAATGCTGCATTAGGGTTCACAATACACCCAAAGGTCAAATGCTGCATTAGGGTTCACAATACACCCATAGGTCAAATGCTGCATTAGGGTTCACAATACACCCATAGGTCAAATACTGCATTAGGGTTCACAATACACCCATAGGTCAAATGCTGCATTAGGGTTCACAATGCACCCATAGGTCAATAGCTGCATTAGGGTTCACAATGCACCCATAGGTCAAATGCTGCATTAGGGTTCACAATGCACCCATAGGTCAAATGCTGCATTAGGGTTCACAATACACCCATAGGTCAAATGCTGCATTAGGGTTCACAATACACCCATAGGTCAAATGCTGCATTAGGGTTCACAATACACCCATAGGTCAAATGCTGCATTAGGGTTCACAATACACCCATAGGTCAAATGCTGCATTAGGGTTCACAATACACCCAAAGGTCAAATGCTGCATTAGGGTTCACAATACACCCATAGGTCAAATGCTGCATTAGGGTTCACAATACACCCATAGGTCAAATGCTGCATTAGGGTTCACAATACACCCATAGGTCAAATGCTGCATTAGGGTTCACAATACACCCATAGGTCAAATGCTGCATTAGGGTTCACAATACACCCATAGGTCAAATGCTGCATTAGGGTTCACAATACACCCATAGGTCAAATGCTGCATTAGGGTTCACAATACACCCATAGGTCAAATGCTGCATTAGGGTTCACAATACACCCATAGGTCAAATGCTGCATTAGGGTTCACAATACACCCATAGGTCAAATGCTGCATTAGGGTTCACAATACACCCATAGGTCAAATGCTGCATTAGGGTTCACAATACACCCATAGGTCAAATGCTGCATTAGGGTTCACAATACACCCATAGGTCAAATGCTGCATTAGGGTTCACAATACACCCATAGGTCAAATGCTGCATTAGGGTTCACAATACACCCATAGGTCAAATGCTGCATTAGGGTTCACAATGCACCCATAGGTCAAATGCTGCATTAGGGTTCACAATGCACCCAAAGGTCAAATGCTGCATTAGGGTTCACAATGCACCCAAAGGTCAAATGCTGCATTAGGGTTCACAATGCACCCAAAGGTCAAATGCTGCATTAGGGTTCACAATACACCCATAGGTCAAATGCTGCATTAGGGTTCACAATACACCCATAGGTCAAATGCTGCATTAGGGTTCACAATACACCCATAGGTCAAATGCTGCATTAGGGTTCACAATACACCCATAGGTCAAATGCTGCATTAGGGTTCACAATACACCCATAGGTCAAATGCTGCATTAGGGTTCACAATGCACCCAAAGGTCAAATGCTGCATTAGGGTTCACAATGCACCCATAGGTCAAATGCTGCATTAGGGTTCACAATACACCCATAGGTCAAATGCTGCATTAATGGTCGTTTTCAGTAATAAAAATTAGCCAAAAAGTAACGACGACTAAATAGCGAGTTTGACCATTCCAAGATGGAAGTATATACTTTGGGCAATAAAGAGGAACGTGAAAATGATCACAGGTAAGGTTATACGAAAGGTGGAAAAGGGGGGGGGGGCTACTCACAATATATAAAAAAAAACAAAAAACAACAACAACACAGTAACATGGCCTAAGTAAGCCATCTCCATCTCCAGTTTATTAAATTGTCTACAGATTTTTTAATCCATCTGTTTTCGCCCACAAATGCAATATTTTTATAGCATGAGATTCTACAACGCGCTCCAATAGACCGTATAATAGCATACATTAATAAAAACGAAGAAGCCGGTGGTGGATGCTTCAACGTTGGAAAATATGTCGTTGTGTGAAGATGAAACTCATTGTTAAGAAATGAAGAAAGTATTTTTTGCTGACGGCTTCTTCGACGTTCACCTTCTACAGTGCCTTGGAGAGTGGTTTTTTAGGCACATGTCTGTTTGCGCCTCTTGATGGTTGCCATAATGGTTTCAAGCCTATAGGTTCGGAATATTGAAATTAAATTTTGCGTTGTATAGAATCCATTTCCTTAAATGTCATAATATATAAACAGTAACAGACAAAGGAACATAAAAACAAAGCTTGAAGTTAGGCCTACCATGTCATTTAGTTCCGCAAAATAACGTTAAGTCGTAGTTCTTGGTGGCATTTAAATGTGCGGCATCGCGTTCTGCTGGCGTTCCGAAGGTCTGGAGGGTGTCCCTGCGTCTACCCAGCTCTGGTGAGTACCTTTGGGGTAAAGTAAAGACATCTGTGCATAGTGCTGGCCACACAATCACCTAGTATGCCGTGGCCACAGAAAACTTGGTAAACGCTGCTTCACAGCCTGCATGGATCAATTCGGTCCGACGGGATACTTGACTTTTATTTTTACATTTTATTAAAATACACCAACTAAATGCCAAAAATCAGCCTATTTCGACACTAACTATATATATATATATATATATATATATATATATATATATATATATATATAATATAGATAGATTCTGTTTATTAAAAAAAAACAACAAAAAAAAACAACCATACCCTATGTTAATGATATGTTATAGAAAATAACACGTCAGGGAAAGGAAGAACACCGATGCCTTTCTTCTTAAGGAAACTTTTTTTTCCCCAACTGATTCCAAAAAATATCTGCATGATTGCTTTGAAGGGAGATTTCTTGTTGTTATCTGTTCAAACCGAATATGAAAAAAAAAATTATTTTTTTTAAATTAAGATAAAAATCGGTTATATTTTTATATGCCAAGTAATCGGGTCAATATATGCTGGAGTAAGAAATATAAAAAAAACCTAATGGGTTGGTTATTCGAGTGTGGCAAGAGATATTTTCATGGTGACAGTATCGATGCTTGCTATGACTACATCTGAGTCTGCTCGTGTCTGTGTGTTAGCTTGTCTGCTACTTCAGACATAATATAAATGTGTGTTCATGTTACGCGGCATTTTTTTTTTTTTTAATTTTTTTTTACAGATTTATTTTCCCTTTGCAGACGATACACTTTTTTGAGTCTTTTGATTCTCTTCTTTTGAACTTTGCATTTTTTAAATGGCGCAGTTTAAGAAAATATTGAGGTTGAAAAAATGTTATTTCTATATATTTTGTAAACTTACGAAAAATGAACAAAAAGTTCATACATTACGACGAGAGGTTAGTCACACACGTGGTCGGCGCTTTTGGG
This sequence comes from Anisus vortex, assembly GCA_949126835.1. Taxonomy (NCBI): domain Eukaryota; kingdom Metazoa; phylum Mollusca; class Gastropoda; family Planorbidae; genus Anisus; species Anisus vortex. Next base: position 44,084,271 of record OX421495.1, on the reverse strand, counting down.
CGCATTAATACGGAGGGGGACATTCAGTCGCAGTAGTAGCAAATGAGTTTTAAAAAAAACGTTTTCTATATACTTTTGAAACGTACAAATAATGAACAAAAAGATCATACATTGCCTGTACTTAGTGTGTTCTGTTCACTGTACGCTATAAGTATAGCGTTCTGTGAGATACAGATGGAGAAATAGCTTTAAAACAAAGCACCAGTAATTCAAAAGGAAAAAAAACAAAGAACAGAGATGTAGATCAATATAAATTAGTATTACATTAGTATTAGTATATACATTAGTATTACATTAGTATTAGTATATACATTAGTATTACATTAGTATTAGTATATACATTAGTATTACATTAGTATTAGTATATACATTAGTATTACATTAGTATTACATTAGTATTAGTATATACATTAGTATTACATTAGTATTAGTATATACATTAGTATTACATTAGTATTAGTATATACATTAGTATTACATTAGTATTAGTATCTACATTAGTATTACATTAGTATTAGTATCTACATTAGTATTACATTAGTATTAGTATCTACATTAGTATTACATTAGTATTAGTATATACATTAGTATTACATTAGTATTAGTATATACATTAGTATTACATTAGTATTAGTATATACATTAGTATTACATTAGTATTAGTATATACATTAGTATTACATTAGTATTAGTATATACATTAGTATTACATTAGTATTAGTATATACATTAGTATTACATTAGTATTAGTATATACATTAGTATTACATTAGTATTAGTATATACATTAGTATTACATTAGTATTAGTATATACATTAGTATTACATTAGTATTAGTATATACATTAGTATTACATTAGTATTAGTATATACATTAGTATTACATTAGTATTAGTATATACATTAGTATTACATTAGTATTAGTGTATACATTAGTATTACATTAGTATTAGTATATACATTAGTATTACATTAGTATTAGTATATACATTAGTATTACATTAGTATTAGTATATACATTAGTATTACATTAGTATTAGTATATACATTAGTATTACATTAGTATTAGTATATACATTAGTATTACATTAGTATTAGTGTATACATTAGTATTACATTAGTATTAGTATATACATTAGTATTACATTAGTATTAGTATATACATTAGTATTACATTAGTATTAGTATATACATTAGTATTACATTAGTATTAGTATATACATTAGTATTACATTAGTATTAGTATATACATTAGTATTACTCAAAGTTTATCTTTAGACCACACATCTATGGCTTAGTTTAAATTTAAAATATACACAGTAATCGCTGCTTTTTATTTTACAGACGCTCCTTCTATACATAAGATTATTGCGCCCTACGCTTATCCGTGTTTGTTTTTTTAGTCGTAGTCTTGCATTTTCCATCTGGGTTTTAAATGGTGTTAAACTGTTTTCTTAGGCTAGTTTTTTTTTTTCTCCACGCAACCCATTCCGTGCTTCAAGTGAAGAAAGAGATGCTATATAAGCTTTTGGTCTTGTATAATATGGAATAAGGAAAGTGTTTTTGTCCCAGTGTCAATCTGAGTATTTTAACACATTGTAGTTATTTTATTTTTTTACGTTTACTTTTATCATCCTTTCATCAAATCTTTCTGAGTTCATTTAAATACTATAATAAGATGGACCGCTTGCTATATTTTTAGTTATTTTTTAGAGCTGAATCGTTAGTTTGCACATGCGCGGCTTTCAATACGTCCTCAAGTTTTCCGGTGCACATCAAAGACATTAATGAGATGTGATGCTTGCTCTACTTTTAGAGCTTAACATTTGTTTTTTGTTTTTTCCGTGCGTACACTGTCTTTAATTAATGACTCGTAAACTTCCCTGAAGTCTTCTTATCTTTTCTTATACATTACAGACGCTTCTTCTATAAAGACGATTATTGCGTCCTACGCTCATCCGTGGTCCATGTCTAGTCTCGCATTCTTATTAATGTTTTAAATGATGTCAAGTTACTGGTTTTCCTGGTTTGTTCAGGCAACCCATTCCATGCCCGAATGCCACTCGAGAAAAAAGAGTACTTATATGCAATTGTTCTCGCATAAGGGATAAGGAAAGTGTTTTTGTCTTTATGTTTATCTGAGCATTGTAACATGTATTTCGCTGTATACAACTTTCGATTTTAATCTTTATTAATAATTTCCATTGAGAATATCATAGCGAATTACTAAACTGGAATTCTAGAGCAGGGATCGGCAACCGTTTGCTAATAATGTGCCAAACTAAATTTTCTAAATCAATCAGCGTGCCAACCGCCTAAAAGTTAACCTGCTCTATTATACTTAAAAAAAAATTGTATAGGACAATTAATTTAACACCGTAGCAAGACCAAGGCCAAAAGCAAAGGTGATTATTTATAGAGTAAATAGTTTAAAGCGTTTTATATTCAATAAAACAATTAACGTTTTTGTGATTATCATCCTTTTTATTTGCATTTATATCAAATATAATAATTTATTAGTCTACTTAACTTTCACATTTATGTTAATTTATGTTTAATGTTTAAAGTCTAAACATTATTTTGGTACTCGAGATGAAAATCTAACACTATAGATCTACTTGCTAATATTAATTTTAAATTATCATTATATTGTAATCACAATTTACTGAGATGTCCTTTAATGTGTTTAAGACATAATATATGAATAATTAATTGTCATATTCAAACTCATAGCATCACCTTTAAGCGGATTGGATACGTAGTAATCAGCCAACCTCGGTAGCTAATGTAATGTTCAAAAAAATACATATAGATTCTTTAGTCATTAAATATTTATACACTTTTCAAATACTTTTAAAAGTTTATTACTTTCAAAGTTATAATTTGTAAGCCATTTACTCTTTTATAAAAGAAGAAAAAAAGAAATATACTAAAATCATTAGCGCAAAAAAATGCTTTAATTATCTCCCTTTAATTAAAACATTTTCCACATTTGATTCAATGGTGATGCCAAACAAGTTATGTTTTGTTATATAAAAAATATTACTGACTTATTTTTATTTCGTTATAAGTGTAAGTTGAACCAAAAGCTGAAGTAGAAGAGCGAATGGCTATCAGTTGAGAATAGCAGATGACTTTCCTAAGCTAAACAGCTTCTTTTAAGTTTTTTTTCGCAAAAGGGCACATTTGGGTGCCCATTTTTTTTTAAGTTTTTGAAAGTATTGCCTTTGGCTAGAGTACTTCGGTGTACATCTGAATAAGCCCTAACTATCTATCTAAATATATGTCTTAATATATGGTGGTAAGGTAAGGTAAGGTAATGGTAATTTATATAGCGCTTCTATCCATGCTATATTAGCATGCTCAGTGCGCTCTAGATGACTATTAATCTGTGAGAGGTTTCACTGCTGGTACTTGTAGTTAAATGTTTTGAAATTGATTTCACAGCAAGATATATGCCCAGTTTCAATGCAAATCCATTCCAGTGGTCCTTGTAAAAGCAAGTTCAACTCACTGAAATGTGTCGCTATGTAATTCAGATACATATGCTTCAATAGTCAGTTTTCCTCATTCAGAACCAGAAAATATTGTTGTTTTTTCATCAATAATAAAACAAAATTCGTGGAGGTATCTCGCGTGCCATTGAAAATAGCTCTGCGTGCCAAGTTTGGCACACGTTGCTTAGGTTGCCTATCCCTCGTCTAGGGGACGTGGTGAGATCGGAAATTCCGAAAAGAAGATATTCGAGTCAACAAATAGAAGTAGTATTAAAGCAAGTGGTCCATCTTATTATAGTCTTTGGTTTATTGAAATTTAGTTTAGTGAAATCGGCATATACGATTTAGGCTTAGATCAACGTCACGGCATGTAATGGGAAAAATTGAGAGACAAAAACAAACTGAAAACAAAATATTGACCCATAATATGAGGTTTGAGAATAAATAAGGAAGGGCTGAGGGTGATGGGGGAGGGGGCTAACAATGGAGAACTGTAGATAAGTGGGAGGGGGGCATGAACAGGCTGGGGGAGGGAGGAAGAATGTGGTAGGCTTAGTTATGTAAGTTAAGACAATTTCCAGCGAACGATTTTTTTTTAACTAATTGCTAAACATGACAATTTTCTCATTAATTGTACAGACTCGCGTATGTTGGTTTGAGTCTACTAACAAGTGTCGTCTGCATCTCTCCCCCCCCCCCCCCCCGACCTAATTATGAAGTTTCCTGTCAAATCATGTCCTCAATATTGCCAAACCATCAGTTTTAAATCCAATTAACAAATCCTTCATAAATTCAACAAAAAAAAAATAAAAATAAAAAAAAAATAACTCATTAATTTCTGAATGTTTCTATTTTGTTCAGCGATGAACCGAATCTTCCTGGTTCGGATCTATGATTCAATTTCAAGTTTTCAAATAATATATGTTGTTTTTGTTGTTGTTATTTTACAAATAAATAAAAATGTGGAAAAAAAAGATGTTAAGAAATAATAATAAATTTGATGTAATGTAATCTCGGCGGACCAATTTGATTCATAGGGCTGGTGAACAAGCGTTCACTAGAATCCGTGGGGATTGTGTTGTCAGCACAATGACCAGCCGGCTTGACTTTGCCCCCAAATAATGAGTATACTAAGACACGGGGAGCCAACCCAAGCCGTCACCAGAATTCGAACTCACGACCTTCGGTACGCTGCTTCACCGGCCCTATGATCAATTCGGTCCGACGGGATACTTTACTTTACTTTTTACCTTCGGTGCCCCAGCCAAACGCGCTACAACTCGCGCCCCCCCCCCCCCCCCCCCCCGTAGATAAACAGACTGCAATTGACGTGTTAGCTATTAAATACTGATTTTGAGTTTGAAAAAGTAAAGTAAAAGTGTCCCGTCGGACCAAATTGATCCATAGGGCCTGTAAGCAGCGCTAATCAGATTATGTGGCCACGGTATAGTCGGTGATTGTGTGGCCAGCACTATGCACAGCCGGCCTTACTATACCCCAACTAAGGTCAGGTACCCACCAGAGCTGTGTAGACTCAGGGGCGCTCTCCGGACCCGGGAAAAATCCTAGCCTGCACCAGGATTTCAACCAAAGACCTTCGATACGCCAAGTGGGTCTTTATTTACTTTCCATTGCGGGTTGGGTGGATATATAGGGAGACGATTATTAATGAAGTTATAAAACAAAACACGAATCAATTTTTATTTTGTTGTGTTTATATAAAAGTTTTTGCTTTGAATGCTAATCAGCCCTGGTGTTATTGTGTCCCTTCGTTTGAATGCTAATCAGCCCTGGTGTTATTGTGTCCCTTCGTTTGAATGCTAATCAGCCCTGGTGTTATTGTGTCCCTTCGTTTGAATGCTAATCAGCCCTGGTGTTATTGTGTCCCTTCGTTTGAATGCTAATCAGCCCTGGTGTTATTGTGTCCCTTCGTTTGAATGCTAATCAGCCCTGGTGTTATTGTGTCCCTTCGTTTGAATGCTAATCAGCCCTGGTGTTATTGTGTCCCTTCGTTTGAATGCTAATCAGCCCTGGTGTTATTGTGTCCCTTCGTTTGAATGCTAATCAGCCCTGGTGTTATTGTGTCCCTTCGTTTGAATGCTAATCAGCCCTGGTGTTATTGTGTCCCTTCGTTTGAATGCTAATCAGCCCTGGTGTTATTGTGTCCCTTCGTTTGAATGCTAATCAGCCCTGGTGTTATTGTGTCCCTTCGTTTGAATGCTAATCAGCCCTGGTGTTATTGTGTCCCTTCGTTTGAATGCTAATCAGCCCTGGTGTTATTGTGTCCCTTCGTTTGAATGCTAATCAGCCCTGGTGTTATTGTGTCCCTTCGTTTGAATCCTAATCAGCCCTGGTGTTATTGTGTCCCTTCGTTTGAATGCTAATCAGCCCTGGTGTTATTGTGTCCCTTCGTTTGAATGCTAATCAGCCCTGGTGTTATTGTGTCCCTTCGTTTGAATGCTAATCAGCCCTGGTGTTATTGTGTCCCTTCGTTTGAATCCTAATCAGCCCTGGTGTTATTGTGTCCCTTCGTTTGAATGCTAATCAGCCCTGGTGTTATTGTGTCCCTTCGTTTGAATCCTAATCAGCCCTGGTGTTATTGTGTCCCTTCGTTTGAATGCTAATCAGCCCTGGTGTTATTGTGTCCCTTCGTTTGAATCCTAATCAGCCCTGGTGTTATTGTGTCCCTTCGTTTGAATGCTAATCAGCCCTGGTGTTATTGTGTCCCTTCTTTTTTCTATTCTATGTAATTGCTTTCGTCCCACTGACAACATTGAGGGGCCGTCTCTGTCATTACACTGACCATAAACCACGCAAGTGAGGAAAGTGAGGGGGGGGGAGGGAAGTAAAATGCTTTGTGAACCTTTTTGTAGCATCACTGACACATTCCATTGAATATTAAATCAAGAGACTTTTTGATATTTTTACAAACTTGAGTTATAAATAAATGATAGTAACTTTACATTGACCCTTGAGTGTCCGAAGAGAGGAGGTGAGGGAAGGGGGTATATACCTTCGAGATCTTTCAAGATATTATATTAATTTTTATTAAATACTCAAATGTCCGTCCCGTAGAAATCGAAGTTTTTTTTTATTTAAAAGGCGTCTATTGACTTTCTGAACATCACGTGAAAAAGCATGATTCTTGATTTACATCCAATTAGGGAGCCAATCAGAGTAGGAGATTTATTTTCATTATCTCGTGGGATACCGTCTTAGTTTAGTCAGTTCGAGCTCAAAGCTTGTAGAGTAAACTCTTATTGACATTTTGTAGAATTAAGTTCTTGAACAGCACCTGATTCTAGCACTGAAACCAAGTAGAACCCCTAGCACTGAAACCAGCAAGCAGAATTAAAAGCTTCCTCCCTATACAATATATATTTGAACCCTGATATAACGAGTCGTAACAATATTGACCGCTCAACACTGTAGCCATGTTTAGACATGCTTAATAAATTATTTTGTTTATATATTTTTTTATATATCAATACTTATTTCATCCAGGTCACACAGCAAAGATAAGTTCTATTTTCTTTAATCAGACCAGACAGGAAGTAGAAATTCGAACATAAAAAACAAACAAACAAAAAAACAACAACATTCTGACGTCATTAGCTATACATATATTGAAATTTTTTTTTTTTTTATATCAGTTGTCTTAAGCATGTTCTTAATTGCCCGAATTGTACTTCGCCGAACAGCCCGAGCAAGGGTTCGCTTCGTAAATTGCTCGCCTTTCGTCGTTTTCGCGCTTAACAGGGCGATCTATTGCTCGACGAACGACATCTCGGGGGGTATCGGCGAACCAAATTCGGGCGAACGATTGCTTCGTCGACATGTTGACGAAGCCGCGTATTGATTGGCTGAATTGATCACGTTCATTATGCGAAAAGGCACCAAAATTGCCTAGTCTTAATGAAAAAAAATGGCGTCTTACAAGACAGTCAGAGGACAGTCTAGTAATATTCATAGATGCATGGGAAAATGTTCCATGCCTGCGGAACTCACCCCCAACGGGACTATAAAAATAAGGGTGAAAAAAACCAAGGCCTTGAACAATATTGCCCAAAATCTGTGTGCAATGTAATCGCAACACCCAAAGCTTCTTCGTCTGTGAGCGCAGCCATTTTTGCAGCAATAACAACATCCGGCAGTTCGCCTCAGCGCTAAAAATAGGCCAGTTAAAAACAAGAGCACCATTTCGCAGAGCTTCCGAGCTCGCCCTAAAGCATGTTCTTAATTGCCCGAACTAGTTTCGGTCGAATCAGGTATCGTTCAATTCGCAAGAGCTACTGTTTGCTCTTAAATGGGCTCGTGCACTTTCGCCGACATTAGGGCGAGCTCGGAAGCTCTGCGAAATGGTGCTCTTGTTTTTAACTGGCCTATTTTTAGCGCTGAGGCGAACTGCCGGATGTTGTTATTGCTGCAAAATGGCTGCGCTCACAGACGAAGAAGCTTTGGGTGTTGCGATTACATTGCACACAGATTTTGGGCAATATTGTTCAAGGCCTTGGTTTTTTTTACCCTTATTTTTATAGTCCCGTTGGGGTGAGTTCCGCAGGCATGGAACATTTTCCCATGCATCTATGAATATTACTAGACTGTCCTCTGACTGTCTTGTAAGACGCCATTTTTTTTCATTAAGACTAGGCAATTTTGGTGCCTTTTCTCATAATGAACGTGATCAATTCAGCCAATCAATACGCGGCTTCGTCAACATGTCGACGAAGCAATCGTTGGCCCGAATTTGGCTCGCCGATACCCCCCGAGATGTCGTTCGTCGAGCAATAGATCGCCCCGTTAAGCGCGAAAACGACGATAGGCGAGCAATTTACGAAGCGAACCCTTGCTCGGGCTGTTCGGCGAAGTACAATTCGGGCAATTAAGAACATGCTTAATGTCGGCGAAAGTGCACGAGCCCATTTAAGAGCAAACAGTAGCTCTTGCGAATTGAACGATGGGAGGCGTTATAAGGCGGATCCGCTGTATAACGCCCAGCGTTATACGGCGGATTTTTGCGTGAACTCGTGACCTATATTATACAGGATCTTTTCCACTGCCTACAACGCGAAGCACTAATTTTTGGGAAGCGTTATTCAAACAGCCGAAAGTGTATAATACCGAATTGACGAAAAATTGTGAGAGTTAGGCTATACTTATGACTTAAAACTTTACATTCTTTTCTATAGTCTATAGTGACTCTATAGGCTTTTAATTAGGATCATATTCCTAGCTAAGACGCTAAGTCCTAACCGGGCCTAACCGTAAAATCAATTTCTAATTGTGATTAAGAGACATAGGCCATAGTAATAGGGTAACCTTTATGTTTGAATTTAATTATAAACAATGACAAATGGTTACTTACAAAAAAATCACGAATTTAACTAAAAAATATTTATCGTTTTACTATAATTGAACGGAGTGATTACGGTGTATTTTTTATAATACTAAAAATAAAATTGGCGGCGCTGGCTGGATTTGAACCTGCTTCATCCCTGTTGACAGCGCAAGCTACTAACCATTGGGCCAAGAAACCTTGTTCTAAATAATACGACAAAATAGTAATTAACCATATAGGACCAGATAAACAATTATGTATAATATAGGTCAGGAGTTCACGCAAAAATCCGCCGAATAACGCTGAGCGTTATACGGCGGATCCGCCGTATAATCACTCCGTTGAACGATACCTGATTCGACCGAAACTAGTTCGGGCAATTAAGAACATGCTTAAAGCCGCAAAAATGTATTTAATAATGATTTTAGCGTTAATTGAATTACATGTTCTTTTTTTTTTCTTTATCATGATACAGAATTTGATGTAAAACGCTACTGATCGTCATATCATTTGTTGTTGTTTTTTCGTTTATATCATTGCTTCTCTTTGTCATTCATTCTTATTTCAAAATGTCTTAAAAATATAAATAATGATTTTTTTTTAAATTACCAAAACATGTATAATGTCAAGTAATTCATATAATTTTTTCCCTAATTATTACTTCGTATAATATTATTATATCTAACTATGCTACTAACTTTCTTTGGAAGAAATGGTCGAAGGTTTATTGATAAGCCTAGAAGAATAAGATGGTTATTGGAGAAATCGATAGCGGTATGTGCAATCATAATAAGTATACAATCATAATAAGTATACAATCACACTGCGCATAGTAGATGTTAATAATGTAAGGTGAACGCAGCAAGCTTGCAGAGTTTTCAAACATATTATTTTGATACAGAAGCAGTTTCTAAACGTGTGGTAGGCGTATTCCCGGGTAGGGGAGGGTGTGGAGTGTTTACACTGAACAGACCTGGCTCGACAATATAATACATACTGTAGAGAAAATATTATTTTTTTCATAAAAGAAGAAATAAACCAAATAATATAGTAGATTTAGTATATTTAAAAAATAAAATAAATTTTTAATAATAATGCTTAAAAGTACTTTGAGCAAATAGTCAGATATAATGGAGCCAAGGAGCCATTAATATAAACCTTGAGGCAAGGTGGCGAAGCCGAAGCTGCTGGGTTCGAATCCTGGTGAAAGGTTAGGATATGTTTCCGGGACAGAGAGTGTCCCCCTAGTCTACCCAGCTCTGATGACCTTACAATGATCGGGGCAAAATAAACGCGGCTGGGAATTGAGCTGGCGACACAAACCCTTAGTATGCCGTTAGCAACGGAAAGTTGTAAACGCTGCTTCACTGGCCATATGGATCAATTTGGTCAGATGTGATTACTGTACTTTTCTGTTTTAATCAATATAAAGTTATAAATCCCTACAGAAATAATTATTATGTTAACAAAATAATGATTTTGTTCGTAAGATTAGAAAAGTTATAAGAGCGCATTTGTTGTTGTTTTTTAAATAAGTCATATTGTTGTTGTTTTTTAAATAAGTCATATTGTTGTTGTTTTTTAAATAAGTCATATTATTGTTATTATTAAAATGCTACTTGTTTTTGTTTTGTAGCTAGAAAGATTTCAGGAAGTAGTTAATAGCTTTACATAGAAAGTAGAACAGTTTGTAAACAGTAAACATTTGATGTTGCCTGAAGTGTTTTTACATTATCTTCAAGTAGAGATGTTTTGTAATTTGTTTTAAAACTTCTAACAATGACTCCACATTGATTTCAAGATGAGCATACGCGCAAGATACACAGGCGCACATGCGCACAATGTAAACTACATTGATTCGGCCAACAACCCCCCCCCCACCCCCTAATTAGTTGTTAATTGGCAGGAGGTGGAAAAATGGGAGGGTGCGGTGTGGGAAGGGCCCGTTGGCATTATTACTTTGTTCTGAAACAGCAAGATGGTGGCGGGAGGGGGGGGGGGGAGGAGTGAAAGAATACGACAACAAGTTGACGGAGGCCTGCGGTCTCCAAAGATACATGCTGTAATTATGTCAGTGCAGCAACAACCGGCAGTATGTATACAGAGTACAGAGTGTCAACACGAGTTTCTGATAAGTCTATTCCCTCCCCGACACTTTTGATAACTGACCCGTGTCTCTCTGTCAGACTTACCAGATCGAGTCCGAGAAACTTACGTACGGAGGGGGGGTGTGGATTAAGTAGAGGGGGAGGGGAGTGTGCATGATTTCCTTCGTTGTAATCTTACCCACCTAACTACCCCCCAACTATCCCTACAAGTGTGGATCATTGCACAAGATAAGCCAAGGGACTTCATGGTTTACTTTGTTCTATCACGCGAGCTTTGGATGGAGGGGCAAAAAGGGTCGCACAGGATCATGAGTTGCCAATACCATGATTACGTCAAACGCCTAAAGAGAAAGTAAAAAAGTTAAATTTGAAAATATAGAAAACAATGTTTTAATGTTTTACTTGTATTATTATTGTTGTTGAGATATATTACGTTTTAACTTTTTTTTTTTTTTACAAAGTTCAAGTTCGAGCATTCACTATTTTAAAAACAAGGACCACTAAATATGGCCCCAAATTAAGGACCACAAGGGTTCCAAGTATCAATAGTTTAAAACAAGAGGGAGATAGAAAGAGAAAGAGAGGGGGGATGGGAGGAGAAAGACTTCAAATGGTGGCACCACCAGTAGAGCCACAGCCAAGTATGCATTTTTATCTTTCTGTCCCTATCGCCTCCCGCCCCGATCCGCACTTCCAATCCATGGAAACGCCGCCATTCAATCATATTATTATATAACAAAATTGATGTTTTAATTTATAGGCGATAAGGAAAGGTCACCCTAACGGAATGTGCGCCTGTGTAGGGCAGTGGGGGGGGGGGGGGAGGAGGAGTTATCCTGGCAAACTGATCTTTCAAGACAAGAGGGGGAGTAATATTTGAAAAACCGATCTTTGCTCATGTGTCCAATTAATTGTTCCCTGATAATCCATATCAGCGATCGCTAATTTTTTACTATTAAAAAAAAAAACGTTTTTAAGATGTTCTGTACAGGTGTATGTGGTGATAAAAAAAGGTTAGGCCTATGCAGGGCTGCGGAGTCGGTAGATAAATGTTCCGACTCCGACTCCAGGTACCCAAATTTCCTCCGACACCACAGCCCTGGGCCTATGTAGAATGTAGATTGATAATTTGAGTTAATAGGTGCGTTGGTGGGTAGTTAGCTGGGTATTATAGGATAAGATTGGTAAATAAATTGCACACAGTAGATAGATAGACAGACAAGCAGTCAGACACATACATACATAAACATATATGCAGCGAGAATTAGACAGATGTGGATGGATATCAAGATACAAAGATATCTTTATTAACTTAATTGCATCATATTCTTTTTACGCAGATATCCCCCCTCCCTCTTCTTTTTTTCACTTTACCTTTGCAAATGACCCCCACCTCCCTAGTGTGATTGGCAGAATATGATTTTAAGTACATCACAAGTACCATTAGTACAATATGGCGATGTAATGAAGCTTATATAAGTACTGTCTACTCTTAGTGCATGTGCATACACGTCAAGCCAATGATGTAATCAAGAACATGTAGCAGCACAAAATATTATATAAAAATGCGTCTGCTAATTTGGTTACGTATGCGACCACAGTCCTCTAAGTAGTAATTTATTTATTTATTTATTAAAATGTTAAAAAAAAGAAAGAGTTATTTTGTAAAAAAGATTTGTTACAACTATTTTTATAAGTATCTATAGCGAAGTCAGTTTATCAGGTATAAGTGAAGGCCTTGTCATTGAAACGGTATCGATTACGTAATCTGAGTTTCAGGAAGAATTAGCGTATCGATCACCCCTGCAAGGAGTTCACTAGCCTTGGGAGGGTTAATAAAATATTGACTCAGGCTCACAGCTCAATGTTTTTGTTTTTACATTTTAAATATGTTCAGGTGAAATTGAAGTGTCGCTGTAAAGAAGTCGTTTCTTGTTGTTTTTCGTTCGCCTTGAACTATGATTCCACTTTTTTGGTCTTGAGCCCTCAAGATACCCGCCCTCCCTCTCCCCAGCGAATGTTTTAAATTGAATCCATGTACTTGTTGCGGTTTTACATTGCCATTACATTTTCTAAACCGCCCACTGCGCAATTACCTAACCATGACCATCACTACCACCCCTGCCCCTGAAAAGCAAAACTCGTCCAATGTTTAAACTCCTCGAGCCATCCACTGTGAGCCTTTAACCGGTCCAGTGCAAATTCCGAACTGGTCCAGCGCAAACCTCTAACCGGTCTGGTGCAAACCTACAACGGCCCAGTGCAAACCTACAACCGGTTCAGTGCAATTCCTCAAACAGCCCTGTGCAAACCCCCAACCAGTATAGCGAAAACTTCCAACCTGTCCAGTGCAAACCTTTAAACGGTCTAGTTCAAATTTCAAATATTCAACCCATCTAGTGCGATCTGCCAACGGGTCAACTATGAACCCCCAACCTGTCCAGTACAAATTCCCAACTGGTCCAGTGTAAACAACCGTCCAGTCCACTGCAATCCATCAACCGGTGCAGTGTAAACCTTGAACATGTCCAGTGCAAACCTCCAACCAGTCTACCACCAAACCTTCATCCGGTTCAACGTGAGCGCACAACTGGTCTACTGCTAGCCTCCCACGAATAGTTTATTCTAATATGAGATCTTAATGTACATTGTTTAAATGCACATTTCTATTAGCCTATTGAATATTTCCCCCCTAACGTACACATACATTTTTTCAGAGATATTTTTAACCCTTCCCGTACCGACCTACTTCTATCTATGCTGCCTTCAGTTCCGCTATATACGCGCCCGGGACTGTAAGGGTTAAGTTTCATTAGTCTCCCCGGGGAACGGTGGACGAGCGGCAGCGCGTTCGACTGGCGATCCGAAGGTCCTGGGTTCGAATCCTGGTACAGGCTAGGATTTCTTCCCGGGTCTTGAGGGTGCCCCTGAGTCTACTCAGCTCTGATGGATACCTGACATTAGTTGAGGTAAAGTAAAGGCGGCTGGGCATTATGCTGGCCACACATTCCCTCGTATGCCGTGGCCACAGAAACTGGTGAATGCTGCTTGACCGGCGCTATGATCTGTTTGGTCCAAAGGGTACTTTACTTAGTCTCCCCGATACATTCCGATATTAATGACAAAAATTTATTACAATATAATGTGCAGGTCAATAAATAACACGAATTCAGAGTGTGCTAAACAAATGTGTAAGTAATAACAAGTTGAGAGGCTATACAATAATTCCTGTAACACATGTTGTAACATCTTAAATTTAATTTTGTGTTTGTTCATCTTGAACGACAGTCGCACTTTAATACTGTCACAGAATTACATTTTTTTTTAAACACACACTTTATTGAAAGAAAACTTGTGAAGGGAAATAACCAAGAAAATATTGTTAGCCTTTTCTTTCCCCGCGAATAAAAAATGATCTCCCTTGAACATGACATATTTGTAAAATACTTGTGAAAATTTTAAGTTAATTTTTTGTGTGTTTTGGCTACAACAAGGACTATAACTAATTTTATTTCTTAAACACTTATTGTTGGGTGCTATAAATGAACAAACCTCGAAGTAAATATATACATCCACAATATTTGGTGTCTCATTTACTGAAAAGAAATTAGTGGCGTTAAAGTTTTACGCTATTTTCATTGTTGGTAAAAAAAAAATCTTAATTCAAACTTTGTTACAATCAAAATTGTATAGTTCCTATGTATTTTCCAGTCCAACCTTTTCACGTAAGTATACGTTTAAACATAAAACTAAGAATTACCCAGAAACCCTTTTTTTTCTCCCCTTAAATAGGCACCAATAACAGTAATTAGAGAGAGGCGAAAGGGAAAGGGGGCGCCCCAGTAAACAAAAATTGGGTAGACGCAAAAATGACTTTTTATTAACACCTGTATACGTTAGCGTTCTCATACATGAAAAGTAAATGAAACTAATTTATGAAATTAGCACTCCCTTTTTTTATGCAGAATGTAGGTGACGAAATTAGGGATATAGATACGTACTGGGAAATTTGCCTATGCCCAACAATCGCCAATGTTAGAACTGCTGTATTTGTGTATTCTCCTAATTCAAATTCTTAAATATTGGTCGAGTTCTTATTATTCTATACATTGGCACATTACCTAAAAAAAAATATACCATTGATTGACATATTATACCTTTCACTTGTGAATATGTAACATTTCAACTCGACCGATTTCATTCTATTAATAATATTGTCATTTATATTTTATATTCAGTCGAGGCTGGATGGAGGATGCGCACCAATAGAGAGCTCTATGAACTACATACATGAAGATACTACAATAATGGCTGAGATGAAGAATGGCAGACTACGCTGGACATGGCCACCTGGAACGAATGCCAAACAGCAGAGGAGTAAAAGTTGCACACTCATAGAAACCCCAAGAGGAAAACGACCTAAAGGCAGACCCAGACTGAGATGATTGGACGATGTCGAGATGGATCTGCGACAGATCGGGGTACAGGCCTGGAGAAAGTGAAGCCGGCTGGCCTAGCGGTTAGTTCACCGGACTGTCAACCAAAAACCATCTGACACGTCGCGGGTTCTAGCCCGGCCACCGACGGATCCCTGTCGCCCTGCAGGAGTTTTGGGCCTGTAAACATATTTGCGCCAGCAGGCAGCAGTGTGTTTACAGAGCGCACTGAGCATGCTGAAATAGCATGGATAGAAGCGCTATATAAGTAACCAATTTAATTTTTTTAATTTAAGTGAAAGCAAAGGTCTGAGTGGAATGAGGTGGTGAGGTAGGCCAGACCCCTCCATGGGCTGTAACGCCACAGAGGCTACAGATGATGATCCAATAGGTTTAGCCCTATATCGGCCTTAGATAAAACGTATGCCTAAGTATCCCGTCGGACCAAATTGATCCATAGCCGCTTAAGCAGCGTTCGTCGCAGTTTCTGTGGCCACTGCATAGACTACTGTGTGATTATGTGGCAAGCACAATGCACACTCGCAGGTAGGCCTACCTATCAGATAGCTGGGTAGACTCAGTGACACCCTCCAGACCCGGAAACAAATCATAGCCTTCACAAAGATTCGAACCCAGAACCTTCGGTACGCCAGCAGAACGCGCTGACGCTCGACCACCGTTACGCACAGGCCTTACATAGCCCCCCCCCCTCACTAGAATATAAGACTTTTCATTAGCGTTTCTTTGTTTGTATTGAAAATTTTCTGTGTACTCCTTCTATGTAAATAGTTAAGTGGTATCCAGTTGTAGTTTATTTAACAACAATAAAAAATATCATAGCCCTATTTATCTAGTAATCAACGCTCAGGTCATTTCTTTTATTTGAGTAATAATTGTAAAAATCTGTGTATATGCCATATTTACATTCTTGATTCACCCCTCCCAACCCTTTTCTCTCTCTCTCTCTCTCTCTCTCTCTCTCTCTCTTTCTCTATCTCTCCCCCCTCTCTCCCTCTCTCTTTCTCTCTTTCTCTCTCTCTCCACCCCTCTCTCTCTCTCGCTTCTTTCTCTCTCTCTCCCCCCCCCCTCTCTCTCTCTCTAGACGTTAAGTTAATATATTTGTTGAGATTCTGTAATTAAAACGAAACTGAAAATTTCTTGGCGCTTTCAAATAATTATATTCTATAAAATATCACTTAATGTAGTGTCCCTGATACGTTTCATTTATTCACATACAATGTTCTTCTTACTTCTTATATGTTACAGACGCTCCTTCTATAAAGAAGATAATTGTGTCCTACGCTCATCCATGGTCCAAGTTTAGTCTTGCAATTTTTATTAGTGTTTTAAATGATGTTTCGTTACTGGCTTTCCTGGTTTGTTCAGGCAACCCATTCCATGCCCGAATGCCAGTCGGGAAGAAAAATTACTTATATGGATTTGTTTCTGCATAAGGGATAAGGAAAGTGTTTTTTGTTCCCCTTAGATAACACTTTTTAGAGCTTATCTCTACATTTATTGCAATTTTTGGGGACATCTCTAATTTTAAATTTTTATATTGAAATTTTAACTAAAGGGAGATAACAACCCTTTTTGTTATGTGTTTTATATTCCTAAATTGTTTCTTTTTCTTTATGAAATTCTAATTTATACATATATTAACATTACATATTTGTACATTTTTCTTTGAAAAACAAAAAAAAATTAGATTATAAAATTAACAAGATTAATGATTAATTATCATATATGCAAATCATTAGACACATTTTTAATTTCTTTTCGGCTTTATTTTATAGGGCATTGACTATCGGTTGAGAATATTAGAGTCTAAACGTAGAAAATTTTGGTAATTTTTAACAATCATTCCATGAATGGTTAATAATTATATTGTAAAAGTTGTAGATGGCACTATGGCGTTCAGTTTCGCTAGATTACAACAACCGATAGCAATCCGACAGTGAAATTTTGTCTTATGACGAAACCGAAACTACGCCGAAAAGAAGCCGTCAGCCTTCTTTCGGCACCGGAACCGAAACCGAATTTCTGTCGGCCTCTAGTAGAACTGAATACATAACATTAATATTTTAATGGAGATGTTTGGATTTACAAAAGACATGACAATGCATGTCTTGGTGCCTCCCCCTTTCCGATGCAGCCCTCTATGGCGTCTTCTGATGGTTTGTCTTTATTTGCTTGGTTTGCTCATGGCTTCTTCTTGATTGTGCCAGAAAACAAAAACATGTTTGTCCTTCCAGACTAGATTTCGGATGTTACAATAAAAAACAAATAGGTCACACTAAATAACAAATTAAAGTTACGTTTAACACATTAAGGCTGTAATGTTGGATTTATCAATGTTTGACTGTCGTAGGGGTGCTGTGTCATTAGTTGCAATGTAGTAGAGGCGCTAAGTCATTAGTTACACTGTCGTATGGGGCGCGTTGTCATTAGTTGCACTGCCGTATATGGCGCCGTGTCATTTGTTGCACTGTCATAGGGGCGCCGTGTCATTAGTTGCACTGTCGTAGGGGCGCCGTGTCATTAGTTGCACTGTCGTAGGGGCGCTGTGTCATTAGTTGCACTGTCATAGGGGCGCCGTGTCATTTGTTGCACTGTCATAAGGGCGTTGTTTCATTAGTTGCACTGTCGTAGACATTGCGTTATTAGTTGGACTGTGGTAACAAAGGTGTCATTTGTTGCGCGGTTGTAGGCATAGTGTCCTTTGTTAAGACTATCTGATGTGATATGACATTCTTGGGTTGCCATAAACCTTGCGTCATGAATAATACTGTTGCATGCATCAAGTAGCCTATGAAATTAAAACGAAACTAAAAATTTCTTGGCGCTTTCTGTGTAGTAATTATTATCTATAGCATACCACTGAATGATGTGTGCCTGATTTGTTTAATTTATTAACACACATTTTCGTCTTACTTCTTGTATGTTACTTTAACTACTTCTATAATAAAGAGATTATTGCGTCCTACGCTCATCCGTGGTCCAAGTTTAGTCTTGCTTTTTTATTAGTGTTTTAAATAATGTTATGTTACTGGTTTTCCTGGTTTGTTCGGTTAACCCATTCCATGCCCGAATGCCAGTCGGGAAGAAAAAGTACTTCTATGGATTTGTTTTTGCATAAGGGTTAATGAAAGTGTTTATTTGTTCCCCGTAGTTATGTTTTATCCCAACAATTTTTAGAGCTTTTCTTTACATTTCTTGCAATTTGTTTTGGGACATCTCTAGCATTGAATTTTACATTGAAATAATTTAACAGCACTTTTTATTATGTTTTTTTACATTCCTAAAATGTTTCTTTTCCTTTATGAAATTTCAATTTTCATTTACATTTACATTACACATTTATACAAGTTTCTTTGAAGAGGAACACATTTTGGATTATAAAATAACAACATTAATTATTAATATTTTTATATGCAAATCATAAGACATATTTGTTATTTCTTTTTTGGTCATTTTATTAAGCAATGACTTTAAAAATAGGGTAATTGGTTTAATTAAGAAAGCTGAATTTTTTCAAAACCATTATATTATTGGTTTATAATAATTGTAAAACTTGGTTAATAGACTTTGTAGCGCAGTGCCCACACAAGGGAGGGCTAAGAGGGGGCATATGCCTTGGGGGCGACACTACTATGGGGCGGCAAATATAGTTTAAATTTCTTAATAAAGCACTAAACAAAGCAGTTACAGTACGCAAAGGGGCGTTGCTGAAACTTTTGCTCTGGGGCGCCACATAGGCTGGTGAAGGCTCTGTTGTGGCGTTCAAGGTTACTAGACTTCGTTCAATTTTGGCTAGAAGGGAACGGTCATGACATACATACACATGAAACTTGTGGGACTAGGAGCCTGCTCAGTGTTCTCCCTGGTTCTTTTCTATAGTCGGCTGCACTTGGGGGCAGTGATATTTCAGTTCTAAAAATAATTTCAATTCTTATTTTTATTCTATTCGCTGTAATTAATTTCTATTCTTATTCTTATTCAAGTTCTGAAATAATTTCAATGGTTATTTTCATAATCGAGGGTCGACCAGTCGAACTTCACGAATTTGAATATTCATAACAACTTTATTTCAATAAAACACTTTATAGCTATCTTATAGATAGCTGCTGCTATCCAGTATCAACTATCAAGTTCTACATTTTTTAAATCTACATTATCTACTTAAGAAATTAAAAATGAGTCAGCTGTTCATCAGACACAATGTTCCAACAGTTTGAGTTTTGAGTTATCAGTGATAAAATAAGAACAACTTATCACAGTTGAGCAATGTTCTTGTTTAATTTAAAAAAGACTCTCATTTCAAGGGATTTTTGCATTCTATTTCGCCTCCCAGTGGTTAACATTCCACACAGAGAAAAGATTCGTTCTACGTATGCCTGCGAAGCAGGTGCCGTTAACAAATCCTAAGTGATTTTTGACAGTTTGCTGTAAGTTGCTTTTCTGTTGTGCCAGATTACCAGAGAATCCGTTGTCGTTGTACAAGTATTCCTGTCTGTAGTGTCTGTTATATACCGATTCAAAGACATTGTACAGTGTCCTGACTTGGTGATGAAGTTGTGGCATTTTCAACACGCTAAGTACTTAACACTTAAAAAACTAATCAGGAAGAAGGAACTTTGGATCAAGTGTTTTAATCATGTGTCTGAATGACGGCTTGTCAACCACTGTGACCGGATAGCAGGTGTCTATCAACATGTCCATCACACTGGACAAACGCTGTTGATACTCCTGCGACTCTGTTGACCAGGATACGATCTTAAGTTGAACGTAATCAGCCAATGTCTGAGTCGCATTTTTGCAGACCGTCGTTTTCTTTGGTTTTTTCTTTAATGATCTCGCCTCGGTTGCTTTAACATACTGCTCATACTCCTGCTTATGTAATCTGCGGAGATGCGACAGCATATTTGCACTGTTTTTACCCGACAACAAAGCACCACACTCGCTATTAGTCTTCACAATAACAACTTTACATTTCGCTTTCCCTTCCTGTTCCATATATGTAAAGTAATCCCACACCAGACTCTCCTTCTTTCGTCCAGCTAATATCCTTGATAATGAACTCATTGTCCTCAGAAACAAACTTTACTCGTCCAAAATAAATCACAAATATAAATCGAAAAAATAAACCGGCGATCAAGAAGAAATGCGATGCTTTAGCGCTTTACTACAATACGGATTTTGACGGAAATGACTGGACGAATGCGTCAACACTAAAACACGGAATTCGGCGCAAATGGCGGAACATAATCCACGCGATATTCGTTTTATACTAATTTTCGTTATTATTACTATTCTATTCATGAAAAATAATTTTTATTTCTATTCTATTACCGTTCTCAAAAAAATTTTTGTTCTTATTATCGTTATCGTTAACGAATTTCATCTAATTTTCGTTCTTATTCTTATTCTCGTTAACGTAAATATCACTGCTTGGGGGTTCATCTGCACTCCGCAGAATGATTGTGTAGAGGACGCAACTGGCTGTTCCAAAACTGTCGAAACCGGAAGCAAACCGAAAGCTAACTTTTGTCTTCGGCCGAAACCGAAACTACGCCGAAAAGAGGCCGTATGCCTTCTTTCGGCACCGGAACCGAAACCGAATTTCTTTCGGCCTCAAGTAGAAATGAATACATAACATTAATATTTTAATGGAGATGTTTGGATTTACAAACGACTGGACATTGCATGTCTTGGTGCCCCCTTCCGATGCCTCCCTCTATGGCGCCCTTTTCTGGTTTGACTTTCTTTGCTTGGCTTGCTCATGGCTTCTTCTTGATGGTGCCAGAAAAACAAAAAGTGTACGTCTTTCAGGCGAGATTGCGGTTGATATACATTCAATAACAAATAAGTAATACTAAATGACAAAATGAAAGTAACATTCAACATATCAAGGATGTAGGCTAATGTGGGATGTAGGGGCGCCGTTTCATTAGTTGCACTATCGTAGGGGCGCCGTATCATTAGCTGCACTGTCGTAGGGTCGCCGTGTCATTAGCTGCACTGTCGTAGATGCGCTGTGTCATTAGTTATAATTTCAAATTTGATGTGTCATTATTGGATTGTCGTAAGCTCTGCGTTAATTATAAAACTGTCCAAGACATTTAGCCCCAGAAACAGAAAGCATGGAATCATAATTTTGTTTTGAAAAGAAAAACAATTAACAAAAACATTAAGAAAAAATAAAAACGTGTGTTATCTCACAGGGAGATAACTTGAAATTATTTAAATTCCTAATTTGTAATTTCCAACGTCATGTGTGTTTCAATATTATTTAATTTGGAACAGCCATCAACTGTTTTAAATTAGCTTTACATCACAATCTCTGGGCAGTGTCACAGAATAATAAGTAGGCCTAGTTTTGTTTTACTTGTCCCTAATAGTAATATTAATGTTGTTGTGCTTTTTGTTTTATCTTAGGCCAACCTTGGCAACCTAAATCACGTAAAGCTGGAGTGTAAAATAGTCTAAAGCGGGGTCGGAAACTAAAGGCACGCGTGCCAAATTTGGCACGCAGAGCGATTTTTTTCAATGGCACGCGTGAGACCTCCAAGAGGTGTTTCTTATTGAAGAAAAATTGTTCGGTTCTGTTTAACGTAAATTAATTGTATACCCCTAACAATGAAATCTTGTAATGATTTCATAATGCTGAATTTATAAAAAGAATTAATAATTATTCTAGCCAGTAATATTTGTAATAACACAAAACATAGCCTGTTTTGCATCACTATTGATTCAAATTTTAAAACTTTATTTTAATTAAAGGGGGATAGTTTGGTCCGTTTTATTTGCGCTAATATTTCTAATATTATGTTTCTTATTTATTTTTATTTTTTTACAAAAGACAAGATCTATATGGCCTACAACTTATAACTTTATAATGACCAGACTGTAAAAAGTATTTGAAAATTATATAAATATAATATGACAAAAAAATTATATGCGCATTTTTAAACATTACATTAACTACCCAGTTTGTATGATTACCACGTATCAATTCCACTTAATTCCATTCCTATGGTCGTAACTAAGAAAACATAAATAACGTAACAATGTAAAAAACATGTAAAAAAACAATCTCAGTCAAAACTGAGAACAAGAAATTAATATTAGCAGTCGATATAGACCCTCCATCCTTATCTTGACAACTAAATAATAATGTTAACAAAATAATTACCATAAATTATGTGAAATTTTGGTAATACTATTTTGTATTTGGTATAAATGCAAATAAAAAGGATGATAATCACTAACACGTATTTTTTTAAAAATTAAATATGATACGTTTAAACGATTATCTCTATAGATTTCCTTTGCTTTTAGCCTTTGGCCTTGCGGAGTCAAATGAATTGTCTTATAAAAAAATTATAAGACAAGTATAATAGAGCAGATTGACTTTTAGGCTGTTGGCACGCTGAATGATTTAGCAATCCTAGTTTGGCACACTGTTAGCAAAAGGTTGCCGACCCCTGGTCTAAAGTCTAAATGTTGCTAATAATCTGACAGATATCAGAAGCTCAGCAGTTTAAAAGACATTGTTACAATGGACATGAGGGTCAAGCGCTTGGATTTCCATACTGAAGTACTACTAAGTGCTCGACTCCTGGAAAAAGCCTTGTGTTTTTCTTTATGATTCCGACCAGCTCTGATGGGTAGTTGACATGGGTTGGCGAAAAGTTAAGTTGGCTGTACTTTGTGTTGGCCGCATTATCTCCATGTATGCTATGGCCAAAGGAAACGTTTGAACGCTCCTTTGGCAATTCATCCCTTTACGACCATGTGTGACCATGGGGGCAATATCTCATTGCACATAGCACTTCATGTGCCCATCAGCCTCATGCTGGCGAAGTGCATCAAGAGCACACCGATGGGCTAACGCTCGGGGAACTGCGCGTCCGAGAGCCCTCGCTCTCACTTGCATCCGATAGGTCCGAGGCCTCGGTAAGGACGAAAGGCTCGTCCGTTTTTTTAAAGACAATTTTAGTTTAGTATACTATTGCAAATTGGGGTCGGAAGGAGTAATTGACAGAGCACACGAAGAAACAGGTGGGCATTTATTTGTGCCAGAGTTGCCAGAACTTCTTCTGAATTACTTTTTTCCTGAAGAAAATGTCCTGTCTATGTTACGTACAAGTGATTCTCAAGTTTTTGGAAGTGTTGACTTCAGACATGGTACTACACAACACCAATGAAGGTTCTCAAGTTATTTTTTAGCTTTAATGAAAGAATATAAAAAAATCTGGAAAAAGCAAGACGTGAAGGCAGATAACATACTTCAGGGAAAAGGCAAGAAGTGAAGGCAGATAACATACTTCAGGGAAAAGGCAAGAAGTGAAGGCAGATAACATACTTCAGGGAAAAGGCAAGAAGTGAAGGCAGATAACATACTTCAGGGAAAAGGCAAGAAGTGAAGGCAGATAACATACTTCAGGGAAAAGGCAAGAAGTGAAGGCAGATAACATACTTCAGGGAAAAGGCAAGAAGTGAAGGCAGATAACATACTTCAGGGATAAGGAAGTAATAAATCAATCAAGCCCGGCTTCTAGCCTTGCCGCTGACCAAAAGCTCTGCAGGAGTTGTGGGCAGTGGACAAAATAATCTTCTCTCAGGGAAGAACGTCCTTAAAACTTATAAGTCCCGTCGAAATCCTTGCATGCCTTAAAACAGGGGTCCCACATGCGGCCCACCGAGTGGATTTTTGTGGTCCGCCAGTAAGCTTACAAAAAAAATAACGATTCGTGAAATTCAGACAGCTAGTACCGATACACATCCAATTTTATTGTTAATTTTATATACGTGACATACTTATAAAAATAAAATCTGATTTAAGCAATTCAATACAATACAGCTGTAATTAATAAACCATGATTGGCTGTAATAAAATTACACAAATAATTAGACTATAAATTATCAATTGGCATTATTATTAGATTCTAGTGATAAGTAGTAAAATAAGTTAAGATGTATGAAGTTTTCTTTGTTTACTAGGGTCTGGTTGTAGGGGGCCCTTGACACATCTCTTGTGATAAAATGACACATGCCTTAATCCGAGTTTGATACCCCTGCTTTAGAGTGAGCGAAGTGTATTGTGTGTATCTATAATGTATATAATTATTATGAACTCATCAACATATAAAGTACAGTGTCACTGAGACAACAATAAAACATATATTATTATTGACAGTAACCTTTTATTTCTTTACACAAAAAAAACCACAACAACTTTTAAACAATAGAACATAGAATGTTGCAGGGGCCAGAGTTATTTATGAGATAAAACAAAAGAAGCCAAATTAAAACTAAAATAAACTGTTGTTAATGCAAGGGGTGGGGGGTACTCTACAGAATAGAACATTGAACATGACGCTGATATCCAATGAAATATTTCATAAACACATACACATATTATACATACATACACACATTCATTCATTGGCTCCATAGTCTCGAAAGACGATTAGATTTGCGCTCCGGTGATTTGGCCAGCCCTGCAAAATTGACTGTGTCTGTGGAGACCGATCCTTGAGAGACAGGCTCTGTCGCATCTCTGGCACTTGAAAGATGGACCGTTGGAGATTGTTAGGGGCAGCCTACTTTTCTTCGCTGCTCGTTTAGCCTCCGCCATAAGGCGAAGTTTGCCCTCTGCCGCATTTATACCGATGTGTAAGGTGCCTCTCCAACTTTTTCTGTGCTGAGCAAGGTTCTCCCAGTTTCCGACCTCTACATCTATAGCCTTTAGGTCACGTTTGCAGACGTCCTTGAACCTGAGTTGGGGGCGGCCAGTAGCTCTCTTGCCCTCAGCGAGCTCAGCATATAGCAGGTCTTTTGGGATTCGCCCATCCTCCACCCTGGCAACATGACCAAGCCACCGAAGACGTCGTTGGCGAAACATACATACATACATACATACATACATACATACATACATACATACATACATACACGTGGATGGGTGAAACGGTAGAGAGGTGTGGGGGGGAATGGGAAAAGGGGTTTCGATCGAACGAAACCAGAAAATTTGATAATGTTGTGAAAATCGATTGCAGGTGTGTGGGCACGTTGATGCTCGCCAGGGATAAGTCGCTAGAACAAGTGACGTGGGTGGTTGTGATCAGTGTTCTTGTTTTCTTAATGGTCACATATATAGTGTATGTATGTGCATGTCAACTTCGTGTATTGTCCACCAGTGCGCTCAGATATGTGTTAAGTTATTGGGCTTTTGTTGGTATAGTTTACGTCTTCTTTCATGCGTAAGCATGCGTGTATGTAAGAGCAGGGCCGTATTTAGGATTGTGGGGGCCCTGTTCCCGAAATTATGTGGGGGCTTCTCGTGGCCTCGCTCCTGTCTGCCACATACACCAGAACAGTGCCGTTAAAAAATGTTAGGCCTACATTATGTAAAATCAAAAAAATATGTTACACTTAGCTTGGTTAGACTGGAGCACTTAGAATTGTGTGGGAATAAATGAATTTTATTTTACATTTTCAACGAAAGAATGGGGATGTTACTAAAAATATTCTTTTTGGGATGTGTGGGTTCCCTTTTGTGATGGGGCTTTTTTTGTGTGGGGGGCCTTTTTGTGTGGGGACCCCTGTTCCAACGGAACATGTGGAACATGACTAAATACGCCACTGTGTAAGAGTGTATTACGTGTGTTTGTTTTCGTGTGTATTATGTGTATATGTATTCGTGTATGTAAGAGTGTATTATGTGTATATGTATTCATGTATGTAAGAGTGTATCATGTGTGTATGTTTGCGTGATGTGCGCATGTATGTATGTGTTTATGTACCAAACAATTATGTTTTCCTGTATGTATGCGTGTAAGTACGCTTATCTATATATTCGAACGTATGTTCGGATATGTTCGCACTATGCATGTTTTTACGGGATTCTGTACGCAAGTATGTTTTCGTGAATGAGCGCTTGTATTGACAAGTCTTTTTGATGCCTGATCTTTTGGGTTCGATGAACTTCCAGTTTTTTTCCGCCAACAAACTTTCAATAATGTTTTCGTTTTTTTTTTCAAGTATTGCTTTTAGCAATATACAGTTTTAACATCAAATGTGAGAA
Organism: Anisus vortex; assembly: GCA_949126835.1. Taxonomy (NCBI): domain Eukaryota; kingdom Metazoa; phylum Mollusca; class Gastropoda; family Planorbidae; genus Anisus; species Anisus vortex. Next base: position 44,057,800 of record OX421495.1, on the reverse strand, counting down.
TGCGATAATTAATAGTCGACTTGTTAGTCGCATTAGGTTTAATCAAAACTTGTTAGTTTACAACTAGCACACACTAAACTAAACTAAACTATATAAGTTTTGTGTCAATGTATATTTGTACTTCCGGTTTATATTCCGGTCATATGAATTTTTTAAAATCCTATATTCAAAATAAGTGATTCTTCACGTCTGACGTTTCTTTCGGCAACATCTTTTAGAAAAGATTGTATCCCCTGCATCTTTTCTTACTCGCAGAACAACCAGGAACGAAGCACATAGGTATGTTTTGTTAGTAAATTAACGAATAGGACAGGAAGTGTTGGACTGCATCGACCTTTTATGTTCACCATGCATCAAGCATAATCGTTAAGACTTGTCGGTGTATGGTTGTGTATATGCATGCATGTGTGTATGTGTGCGTGCGTTTATCTATATTTGCATATTCATTCATCTAAATAAAAGAAAGGGATAATTATGCTTGACCCAGCAGGGGTTGAGGTGACCCAGAGATCAGCCCGGGGGCACAAACTCTAATGAATGTCCACACATGATTTTCTATTTTAATTGCAGAAACAAAACATCAAAAACGAGTCGCGACATCGTAGTTTTGATATTTTCATCCTGTAATATCTTTCCGCATAAATGATGCCACAGTCTAGGGGTCGGCAACCTACGGCACGCGTGCAATTCTCGGCACGCAGAGCGATATCCAATGGCACTCAGAAGACTCCCCAAAAGGCAATTTTTAAGTCCCGTCTACATGAAATTATGGGGCATGGTAGCCGAGCGGCAGCGCGTTCGACTGCGATCCGAAGGAGGCTAGGATTTTTTTCCCAGGACTTGAGTATGTCTCTGAGTCTACCCAGCTCTGATGAGTACCTGACATTAGTTGTGATAAAGTAAAGGCGGTTGGGCATTGGGCTGGCCACACATCCACTAGTAAGCCGTGACCACAGAAACTGGTGAACTCTGCTTCACCAGCCCTATGATCAGTTTGGTCCGAAGGATACTTTACTACTACTACATGAGATTAGGTGCTAGAGCAGGATAACTTTTAAGTTGTTGGCACACTGAATGAATTAGAAATCCCAATTTGGCACACTGTTATCAAAAAGTATTCGACCCCTGCCCTAGTCACAGCGTGTGCTTTATACATTCAAGAAGTTTCACACATACTCAAATGTAATCATAAATTACCCCCCCCCCCCCCTTGTGTTTCACTACACTGTAAGGGGAAATAACCACATCACAAACCATGATTGAAAGTATAATCTATTGCTTGCGTCACTTTATGCGTAACAGGGGCGCTAGATCTCCATGTTATCAACACTCTATTGATGTATTATTCATTATCTCCCCTTTTCATGATAAATGGAACACAGATGGTGAAAGATATTAATCAAAGTTGTCTCCCTTGCATCCAAGAGATACCCAATAACTAAATAGCAAATGCCAATGATGAAAAAAACCAACTACATAGTCTCCCCTTTTTGTAATCAACAGTTAAGAGTTACATTATCTTGTTTCTTTACACGTCATTGGAAATTGGATAACATTACTCCACATATATGTTCTAATCCTGGAAGATCCTAAGATCATATTCTTTATCCTGGAATATCATAAGATCATTTTTTTATATTGTAGGTTATGGGTTTATTTTCTTCTCATCATTAAGGATCCATTATTAATGGATTTTTTTATCTGGCCAAGTTTTCTTAATGTTATCAAGTCAAGGTCGCTCCTTCTACTAGATTATTGCGTCCTGCGCGTATCTGTGGTGTAGGAGTCTCATTTTCCATTTAGATACAGTGTTAAATAATGATAAGTTGCTAGTTATCATTGGTTAGCTCAGGTAACTCATTCCATGGGGTAATAGAACACTTACATGAATTAGTTCTTGCATACGGAATAAGAAAAATGTTGTTTAATTCTTTTCTTTTCGTATCTGTTACAGGCGCTTCTTCTATAAATAAGATTTTTGCGTCCTACGCTCATCCGTGTTTTGAATCTAGTCTTGAATTTTGATTCGAGTTTTTATTATGTTACTGGTTTTCCTGATTTGTTTAGGCAACCCATTCATCGCCCGGATGATACTCGGGACGAAAGAGTACTTATATGCATTTGTTATCGTATAAGGAATACACAAATATTTTTGTCCTTATGTTCCGGTTCGTTTGCTTTTAAATAGTGTATTAAGTGAAAGGGTTTTAGAAAAAATCTTCCATTGTTTGTTTAGAGAAAATTTGAAGAATCTCCAGCAAATGTTAAGCGAGCAAAGACTGAATGGGCCAGTTTTGTATGTGTGGTTAATTTGTTTAGGTGTATCCATAGTTACGAAATCTTGTTGCGTTGTACAATGGAAAGGATAAAAAATATCAAAATGTAATACAAAATCTAAAGCTGGAGCGTTTAGTTTTGACTTTGACAAATTAAACGCATTAGAAAAGTTTAAGTTTTTTTGTGTGTGTGTGCTGGTTTCAAAGTTTGAAACATGTGAAAAATGTCTACCAAATGACAAGTTCTGGTTAGAGGTCATCCAGCTTTAGCGCTGCAGTAAGGGAGGGAAGATCAAAGGGGGGGGAGCACCAACGCCTTTGGCGCCCGGTATCTTTTGCGTCCCATGTTTAGTTACTGCGGCCCTCTCTAGCTTTACAGTCATTTTGAGAAACTCGGCAGTTCAGTTTGTCCCAGAGATAGGACTAATTGTATGAATATATAACCAGCTCAAATACACATTCAGAAATAACAGAGAAAGAAGAAATAGAAATGGAGCATCTAGGTTGGTAGTTTCGTTTAAAATTGAAATATGTCATGTATGTATGCACCAGTGATTCTCAAGTTTTAAAAATGTTCACTTCAGACATGGTACTACACAGCACCAGGGAAGGTTACCAAAGCTTTTTTTTTTACAATGACACAAACATAAAACACAATAAAACGCTAAAAGAAAACTGTTGCATTAACCATTATTGCATAGAACATGGGGTTGTGGTTTTCTATTGTGTGTTGCATTTTTTGTGAGGGTTTCTACGCGTGTATTTGGTTTACTTTTTTTTCATAAAAGCAAAATGAGAGATGTGTTAATCATTTCATTTTTTTTCTAGTTTTCTTTTTTTTTGTTTACAAAACGAGGATAAAAATATGTGTTTAACTTTTCATTTTTTCTGTGTGCCTTTACTGCTATTATATAGTATATTACATTATAGTATTGTATAGATGTTGTTAAGTCCATAAAGAAAATATGTACTCAAGATAGCTGTTACGTGCGCAAGCACTAATTTCTACTTCAAAGAAAATGAGTACTTACTGCACGAACATCTCCACTCCGGCGCCGCCCATGTTCCTGGTGATGCCCCTCCACGACTGCAGCAGCTTGAAGGCCTGTTGGTTGTTCATGGGGATCCTCGGGTCGATTTGCACCTTCTGGAAGTCTTTGGCCTGGTCGCCATCCGCCCTGAGGTAGTGTGGGGCGTTGTCCTTGGCAGCCACCTTGCTGACGTTCCCGTTGCTGGCGCCCACCTCCAGGGAGACTGTCTGTCCGCCCGAACACTTGCTTTGGCTCCAAGGGCACCCCATTTTCCTTTTTCTTTTAAAATGTCCCCTTCTCGAGTGTACTAATTTGATGTCAGGAGACTAATGAAGACATGTGTACGCTCGGAATCTCGACGAAGCCTTAAGATCCTTTAAATGCTACTATCTCGCTTGTTTAAGGGAATGTGAATGTCAAAAGACGATGATGTCAAATACATGTATTAAGAAATATTGTATTGTAATAACTATACACTCTTTTGGGGTTTGAAGTTTAAAGTATATTCAGAAGTTAGTTAAGAAATTGTGGTCTTTCTTGTCCATTGCATCCAGACAGATGTAAGTACGATATTTGTTTAACATGTGGTAGATATTTACATCAAATGTGATGTATAGTTGAAATTTTGTTAACATTTAGTACACATTTATACACGCGCTGACGTGGTAACTTGTAGCAGCCTTTATAGCAGATTGTGTAGAGTAATTCTTTCTTCATTATAACGAGTACCAACTGGTCTCATTTTCCTCGGAGAAAGACCAATAAAGCGATGATCTACTTCTTACAGCTGTCATCCTTGAGACTATCATGATTGTCACGGCAGCACAGAAGTATTAGCAGGAGCTGAAGATTTGCCTGTGCTTGTCGTATATGTCCTTTATCCACAGCACATACGTGAGATGACCTATACACAAAGCACATTCATGGAAATGACCTATATCCACGACAAATTCAAGAATATTACCTTTATCCACACTACATTCACGGCAATCGTCATAACATCCACAGAAAATTCCTATATCTACATCACAATCATGACAATAAATTATTCCCACGGAAAATGTAAGGCTTTGACCTATATCCACGGCACATTCATGGCAATGACCTATATCCAAGGATATTTCAAGGGCTATGACCTATATCAAAAGCACATTCATGGCAATGACCTATATCCAAGGATATTTCAAGGGCATTGACCTATATCCAAAGCACATTCATGGCAATGACCTATATCCACATCATATTCGCAGCAATGGGCTTGATTGCTTGTAGCGTGATATCAGAAAACAGTGTGATATCATCGTCTCAGAGCACAAAGGTTATCATGAAGGCATGCTCTGGTAGATGTTAGCACCACGTGACTCTGCAGTTCTGGAATAGAGAAAAATAAGCATGAAAATAAATCCAAGGCCAACTCTAATTTCTAATAATTGTTATCATAGGAATAAATAGTTAAATAGAAGAAAAAAAACAACGAGCATTATTGTTATCTATTTTTCTATAAATCTATTTATTTATTTGTCTATCTATCTATCTAATTTTCTATCTATCTATCTATTTCTCTACCCATCTATCTATCGCCATTACTCTTTCTAGCCGTTTATCTATCTCTCTCTATATATATCTTACTATGTCTCTATCAATCCATTTGTAACTATCATCTTAAAAATGATATTGTAATATGTAACGTGGACGCCATTCTCTTAAGTATTAAGCTGCAATACTTTAGGGAAGCGCGTCATTCTAAAAAAAAACGTCAGATGACTATGTCAATACAGTATCGTTTATGATATTGACACAATCTATCTATCTATCTATTTATCTATCTTTCTTCTAGTCTTTCTTTTTAAGTATATATCTATTTAATTTTTTTTCTTTATTATTTGTCCAAACTTATAATCATCGTGGGATAGCTTCAAATGATAAAAAATTCAAAATGATAATAAATTCAAATGCTAATAGTTTGAAATGAAAAAATTAAAAACATTCTAAATTAAATATGTCTAAAGTCTATGTCTATATAATTAATTGTCTTAGTTTCTCTTCCGCATTCATACAGTTCTCTTTTAGGTTTGTCTCTCTCTCTTCCTCTCTCTCTCTCTATCTCTCACCTATCTATCCTATTATGTTTATCTATCTATTTATCTATCTTTTTATCTATCTATCAACCTATTTATCTAACTTTTTATCCATCTATTTATCCATCTATTTATATATCTATTTATCTATCTATTTATATATATATTTATCCATCTATTTATATATCTATTTATCCATCTATTTATATATATATTTATCCATCTATTTATATATCTATTTATCCATCTATTTATATATATATTTATCCATCTATTTATATATCTATTTATCCATCTATTTATATATCTATTTATCCATCTATTTATATATCTATTTATCCATCTATTTATATATCTATTTATCCATCTATTTATATATCTATTTATCCATCTATTTATATATCTATTTATCCATCTATTTATATATCTATTTATCCATCTATTTATATATCTATTTATCTATCTATTTATATATCTATTTATCCATCTATTTATATATCTATTTATATATATATTTATCCATCTATTTATATATATATTTATCCATCTATTTATATATCTATTTATCCATCTATTTATATATCTATTTATATATCTATTTATTTATCTATTTATCCATCTATTTATATATCTATTTATATATCTATTTATCCATCTATTTATATATCTATTTATCCATCTATTTAATATCTATTTATCTATCTATTTATATATCTATTTATCCATCTATTTATATATATATTTATCCTTCTATTTATATATCTATTTATCCATCTATTTATATATCTATTTATATATCTATTTAAATATCTATTTATTTATCTATTTATATATCTATTTATATATCTATTTATCCATTTATTTATATATCTATTTATCCTTCTATTTATATATCTATTTATCCATCTATTTATATATCTATTTATCCTTCTATTTATATATCTATTTATCCATCTATTTATATATCTATTTATATATCTATTTAAATATCTATTTATCCATCTATTTATATATCTATTTATATATCTATTTATCCATCTATTTATATATCTATTTATCCATCTATTTATATATCTATTTATCCATCTATTTATATATCTATTTATCCATCTATTTATATATCTATTTATCCATCTATTTATATATCTATTTATCCATCTATTTATATATCTATTTATCCATCTATTTATATATCTATTTATATATCTATTTATCCATCTATTTATATATCTATTTATATATCTATTTATCCATCTATTTATATATCTATTTATCCATCTATTTATATATCTATTTATACATCTATTTATATATCTATTTATATATCTATTTATCCATCTATTTATCCATCTATTTATATATCTATTTATCCATCTATTTATATATCTATTTATCCATCTATTTATATATCTATTTATCCATCTATTTATATATCTATTTATCCATCTATTTATATATCTATTTATCCATCTATTTATATATCTATTTATCCATCTATTTATATATCTATTTATCTATCTATTTATATATCTATTTATCCATCTATTTATATATCTATTTATATATATATTTATCCATCTATTTATATATATATTTATCCATCTATTTATATATCTATTTATCCATCTATTTATATATCTATTTATATATCTATTTATTTATCTATTTATCCATCTATTTATATATCTATTTATATATCTATTTATCCATCTATTTATATATCTATTTATCCATCTATTTAATATCTATTTATCTATCTATTTATATATCTATTTATCCATCTATTTATATATATATTTATCCTTCTATTTATATATCTATTTATCCATCTATTTATATATCTATTTATATATCTATTTAAATATCTATTTATTTATCTATTTATATATCTATTTATATATCTATTTATCCATTTATTTATATATCTATTTATCCTTCTATTTATATATCTATTTATCCATCTATTTATATATCTATTTATCCTTCTATTTATATATCTATTTATCCATCTATTTATATATCTATTTATATATCTATTTAAATATCTATTTATTTATCTATTTATATATCTATTTATATATCTATTTATCCATTTATTTATATATCTATTTATCCTTCTATTTATATATCTATTTATCCATCTATTTATATATCTATTTATCCTTCTATTTATATATCTATTTATCCATCTATTTATATATCTATTTATATATCTATTTAAATATCTATTTATCCATCTATTTATATATCTATTTATATATCTATTTATCCATCTATTTATATATCTATTTATCCATCTATTTATATATCTATTTATCCATCTATTTATATATCTATTTATCCATCTATTTATATATCTATTTATCCATCTATTTATATATCTATTTATCCATCTATTTATATATCTATTTATCCATCTATTTATATATCTATTTATATATCTATTTATCCATCTATTTATATATCTATTTATATATCTATTTATCCATCTATTTATATATCTATTTATCCATCTATTTATATATCTATTTATACATCTATTTATATATCTATTTATATATCTATTTATCCATCTATTTATCCATCTATTTATATATCTATTTATCCATCTATTTATATATCTATTTATATATCTATTTATCCATCTATTTATATATCTATTTATATATCTATTTATCCATCTATTTATATATCTATTTATCCATCTTTTTATATGTCTATTTATCCATTTATTTTTATATCTATTTATATATCTATTTATCCATCTATTTATATATCTATTTATATATCTATTTATCCATCTATTTATATATCTATTTATATATCTATTTATCCATCTATTTATATATCTATTTATATATCTATTTATCCATCTATTTATATATCTATTTATATATCTATTTATCCATCTATTTATATATCTATTTATATATATATTTATCCATCTATTTATATATCTATTTATCTATCTATTTATATGTTTATCTATCTAGGTCTCTCTTACTGTCTCTCTCCATCTCTCAATATCACTCTCTCTCTCCCATTCGTTTGTCGCTTCCTTTCTGTAACAATCTATGTGTTGTACGCTACATTATTTCCTCCTGTCAAGACAGCTCTCACAAAAAGCACTTCATATGTTTCACCTCATACACAGAATACAACTCCAATTTTTAGACATATATATTTTATTCACGATACGCACAAAAATAGTTCTTAAAACATTAAGTAACACTTTTCAACATTAATGCCATAGTTCCAAAAATTCACTTCTATACGGTGTCCTTATAACTATACATCCAAAAAACATAGTCCGGCGAACATCATCAAAATATATCTCTCGACTTCCATGTCTTGTCGATGTTACACACTGGCTCTTGTTTTTCTATATATTCTCCCCGTGCTAGTACACATCTGGTCCAGCGACTGTGTTACAACACAGTCCAGGTCGCAATGACCGTTCACGGTCTACTGACTAACATTAACAGTCGTTACACTTTCCCCCATCCCTAAAGTTATATTAAAAGAAACCTGTTTAATCAACGAGATGCATGACCGACTGCGAGGAGTTGTCGTTTTCAACACGTGGGGGCCCTCGCTCCTGCCTCCCGCAATAAATACTTAACCCATGGTAACAAAACCCATTATTCCACCCAAACGCAAATATGTTTTTTTTTCTAAGACGCATACCCGTAACCTTGAAAAATGTCCTTGGACGTCCTTGATAGGGATGGATGCTCGCGTGATAGTAATACTCACACACACCAATAGCGCGCGCGTGCCTCGATACCATTTGACGCCGCTCACGTGAATGACCAGCCACATAGCGTATAATCATGGCGAAAGGAAGAAGTGTGAAAGGAGGGGTGGCGGGCTCGCTAGTGAGGTCATCTTTCTTTTTCAAAGAACGGTGTGAAACTAGCGGACAATGTGAGTACAAAATGGTCATTTAAACATCCCAGTCAAACTTTCCGCAATACAATAGAGCGCGCTGCTTCTCTTTGAAATTGAAACTTAAAATGGCGGTGTTTTTCTCACGTTATGTTACACAAAGATTTTATAGCATTATAATATTAGTTTTAAATTTGATTGAATAAAAGTAAGTTGATTAATTAACCTTTTTTTTTACAAGATAATTTAATGTTTATATGTTTTTTCCTTTATAAAGTGATAAAGGACATACGATGTATAACTTCAAAAATAGTGAATTTATTAAAAGATAAATGCAAATTATATAGTTTGTGACGAATGGAAACGAATCGGTCGTCACATAGGCCGAATTTTATAACTGCCAATGTTTATAACAAATGTATTAGCATCACAACCATGTATGGATTAGGAATATATGTACATTATTTTGATTAAGCGTACGAGAGAGAGAGAGAGAGAGAGAGAGAGAAGGTTTAGAAATATAAATGTTGTTTGTAAATGTTAGTATATTACCTTGTTCCCATATAGCGGGGTTTCCCGGCCAAGTAAAATGATACTATACCGCCCTCCCCCCCCCCCCCACCTTCCCGTGTCACCTTTTCCACCCGTGACGTGGTTATCCCCCCTTACCTGTTAAGATAGGAATCATCTCCCTCCAACTTTGAATGGCGTACGAATTTAACGACCAGTGTCCAGATTGCAATTAAGGGTCACATAGTCTCGTGAATATCGCGCCCTCTCGCCCCCCCCCTTTTCCACCTTCCTGGGTGAGCATATATTTCCTACCTTATCTTGTCACTGTTTCAGGAAATATAATTCCAGTTGATATCATTTTTTCTGATCGCCAACCGTGGACATTGACATTTTTATGCATAGCTCTGGCCTTCTGCAAATGGCCCATAATTGGGCGACTTTCTAAGGCCAGGGAGATCCTTCTGTTGATCTCAAAATTTAGTACCAGATGTCAAACCATTGGTATAGTTTACACTCCCCCTCTTCATGCCCGCTATATAAGTTGAAACTGTTCGCTGTAAATTTAGTCCTAGCGCCAGTCTCTTAAGCAGACACACTTTCATTTTAGTTAGAAGTCAGATCTAACTATTGTAAATATTGTTCTACTCAGATTGTTTGATTCACCATTTTATATGCCAGTTCCGTCACGAAGTTTTGCATTTTGTTGATGAATTGCCTGCATCTGCTAATAGTTCACTTTCATCATTGTATTATTACTGCTAGCCATTTTCCGCTACCATTGAATAAAGTCATACAGTTTTCTATCATAAGACAACAGCGTTGGTTACTGTTTGGTTAGAACGTGACATTGTTTGTTAGACTTAGACGTTTACGAAGCCACGTCTAAGGAAAGGTGTCAAATATAAATTTGCAAAAGTACAGTAGAGGCTGCCATCCGACTTCAAAAGATACCTCCAGACCAACGAAGCCAAGGGTGTGAGTTGAAACCTCCACCACACGTGTAACCGAGTCGAATCCACAACTACCGGGTTACATAATTGAGGTCTCGTCCGGTGATTAAAATCTGGGCACCATTTGAAGCGGTCCAGCTTGATTGTATTTTTGCTGGGGGCTCTTATTCACCTCTAACAGAAAAGCCACTGTCCTGACAACCCGGTGACAACCTGTATCAACCCCTACACAAAACACTGCCTGTCTCCTGAAGAAAGTCAACTAGACCTACCCTGCTCATTTCATTGAACATTGCTTGTTACCTGAAGAGTGTCAACTGCCAACCAGACAACCCTGTAGACAACCCTTTGCTACACGTTTATCCACCTGACACCGTAGATCAGCTTCAACGCCGCCGTGAGACAACACAGCTAATAGTTACCGAAGTCCACAAGACAGAATTAAAAACATTCTAACATTCTAGTGACATTAGTGAATAGTTTATAAGTGCGTGTGTGTGTGTTAGTGATATGCATTTCTGTAATTCAAATTTGGAAGGCTGAAGGGTAAGTGATCCTTTTACTTTTGTTATATCATTGGCATTTTAGCATAATTTAGAAGTTATAATATCATGGCCGATATTGTAAGCATTAAACGTGTTGCTAGAGAAGAAGCTGAGGCCGCTAACCTCACTGGTAATGAGATGTTAGAATATATTAAGCAACAGGTCGCTGAGTTTAGGGAGGCAGAAAAGTTAAAAATTGAGTCCGAAAATGAGAAGTTAAAAATTGAATCAGAAAAAGAAAAGTTAAAAATTGAATCAGAAAAAGAAAAGTTAAAAATTGAATCAGAAAAAGAAATGCAAATTAGGTTGGCCCAAATTGAGGCTGAGAAAGTAATACAGTTAAGACAGGCAGAATTAGCGGCCCCCGGTATGTGCACTCCGAATTCTCCTTCCTCTCAAACTTCAACAGAGCACTCAAATGACTCATTTACCCCCCAATACTTCTCTTTCACACCTGACATTTTTGACCCGTCATTAGAGACCATTGACGTCTACCTTAATAGGTATGAACATTTAGCTGTAAACCATAATGTCCACAAAGAACTATGGGTTAGACATTTAGTTCAGTCTCTAAGAGGCCAAGCTTATGAGGTTTACAACAAACTTCCCTCTAATGACAAGGGCAGTTATGAAACATTGAAAAATGCGCTACTGATAAAGTACGAATTGACGGCTAGATCATACAATAGGAAATTTAGAGAATCACAAATAAAAGAAGGAGAGACGTATGTTCAGTTTGCAGACAGGCTAAATTCATATTTAATCAAATGGGTAGAACTCGCATCGCATGAAAAAACATTTCAAGGACTAGCCGAGCTAGTCCTAACAGAACAAATGAGACATAATATGTCTTATAAAATGAAAGTGTTCCTGGACGAACGTAAGGTGGGTACCTTTAACAAATTGGTAGAGTTAGCGGATCGCTACGCCACAGCTCACCAAGAGGAAAATCTGACAACCCACCCCCCACGCCCACGCCTTGATAAACCCCAGGTAGGGCGCCCCAACGGGCCTATAGATAAGAAAAACTCACATCGCCATCCGCCACAGCACGAGAATCATCAAACGCACCGCCCCTACCATCAAACAAATGGAGGGAGCAACCGCCTAGAGCACTCAAACCCGTTTCCGAGTGATAGGAGGAGAGACCGCCCCACACAGGCCCACGTGTCCTCCGTTGTAGTCCAAGCCGACTCTTCGGCGTCGGGAAACTTAATGTCACCCATGAATAATGTGGGAACCCTAGCCACTTACACCAAGGAGTCCGAAACTCAGGTGACTTTGATTGATGAATTAGAAACCCCGCCTACCCCTGGGAGCCACAATGGCCCCAAAGAAACAGACACGGTTGAACTGAATGGGGAACCAGCAATCTGTCTGTTTGACACTGGCTGCGAGTACGATTCCATAGTTAATGAGTCGCGGATAAGGCCCGGCGACCTCACTGGTCAATTTATTAACCTTCGAGGGCCATCCCTCTCTGCACCCGCACAGAATCTTCCCATTGCGCGTATTCACATAAATTCTCCTTTTGTCCGTGGCACAATTAATGCAGCGGTCACGAAAGACCTAGTTTATGATGTTATTTTGGGATGCAAGTATGTTTTTCTAGCTACCCCACAGACCCCTATGATTGTGGCTCCGGTCATCACCCGAGCCCAACACGAGACAGTGGACTCCACAGTAGAGCCTCTGCCCTCTCACCGAGATTTTGTTAAAGCTCAGAAGGAAGACCCTTCCCTAAATTCAGCTAGAGAAAAAGCCCAAACAAATTTGCGCGAATCAGGGAAATCTTATTTTTTCCTTAAAGCAAACATTCTTTACAGACAGCCTTGCGCTGATCAAGATGAAAAGCCCCAGGTAGTGGTTCCCGCCGCCTTTCGCAATCAGGTAATGGAAATAGCTCATGACTCTCCTATGGGAGCCCATCAAGGACAGACGTCGACTGTTCAAAAGGTGAAGTACTACTATTACTGGCCCGGCATGTCTGAAGACATCAAAAGATTTGTATCTTCGTGTCACCACTGCCAAATCACGGCTCCAAAACACCTCACTCCGCCAGTACCATTGGGTGAGACCCCAGTAGTTGACATTCCGTTTAAACGGGTGTCAGTGGATCTAATCGGTCCCCTCTCCCGGACGCGGAAGAGGAACGCTTATATCCTTTGTGTAGTGTGCCAATCGACTAAATGGCCAGAGGCAGTAGCATTGCCTAGTATGGATGCTAAACACGTGGCGGAAGCCCTGTTCACCATATTCACTAGGATAGGTTTCCCAGAGTTCCTCCAGTCAGACAATGGCACTCAGTTTACAGGTACATTAATGAAGGAAGTGTTACAGCTAATGAACACACGACACCTTCGAACCTCACCCTACCACCCACAAGCAAACGGGCTAGTAGAAAGGTTCAATAAAACCTTAAAAGAAATGCTTAAGAAAATCACTCTCGAAGACCCCAACAATTGGGATACCTACATACCCGCAGCACTTTACGCATACCGCACAGCCCCGCATTCTAGTTTAGGTTACTCTCCCTACGAAGTGATTTATGGGACTCAACCTCGCGGACCACTCGAACTCCTTCGTCGCTCTTGGACTAAAGAACGTACTCATCAAGAGGAAAAAACAGTCCATGCATATGTCCAGCAACTAAAAGCCCGCCTGGAGTGTGTCCGAAACATTGCTCACTCCCAACTTTTAAAAGCCCGCCGTAAACAGGCGAATCATTACAATCGCCGGGTCAAGGAACGCGAACTTGCCCCTGGCGACAAAGTGCTATTATTACTCCCTTCATCTCACAATAAATTGCAGATAACGTGGAAAGGACCATTTGTGGTCACTGACCAAATCTCGCCAACCAACTATAAAATCAAAGTGGGAATCAAAGAAAAAATGTACCACATCAATCTACTCAAAAAGTATCTAGAACGCTCAACCTCTGATATTCCCATTTTGGCCTTGGCCATCGCGGAGGAAACCGAGCCTGATAATACCCTCACCTCCTGCCCTCTTCAAACAAATGAGACAGTAGCCGATGTCACCACATGTCCAAAATTAACTCCACAGCAAGCCGGTCAAGTGCGCAAACTGCTAGTCAAATATGCCGACGTGCTGACAGACAAACCAGGTCGCACCAACCTAGAAAAGTTTTCTATGAAACTAATAGACCCCACCCCCATTCGAGTCAAACCCTATCAGATTCCTCATGCCAAAGCTAAACTGATAGAAGAGGAGATCAAGACCTTATTGGAACAAAAGATTATAGCCCCTTCTACCTCTCCCTTCAATGCCCCGGTGGTATTAGTTAAAAAGTCAGATGGTTCGCACCGTATGTGCATAGATTTCAGACGTTTGAACAGTGTTGCGGAGTTTCAAGCGGAGCCCATGCCTGACCCTGATACCTTATTTGCCAATTTAGCCAATGCTCGCTTCTTTTCAAAATTTGATCTCAGCAAAGGGTTTTATCAGATTGAAGTACGTGAGAGTTCCCGCCCTTTCCTCGCATTTAGTACACCCCAGGGACATTTTGAATTCCAGACTGTTCCCTTTGGTCTGAACAACTCCCCTTGCGTTTTCACCCGCATGATGAGGAAGTTATTGCAACCGATACAGAGACCTGGAATTTCTAATTTTATTGATGATATCTTAGTGGCAACCGAAACCTGGGCTGAACACCTTGAACTTATTGAGCTTCTCTTAAAAAGGTTGCGGGAAACCGGTCTCACTGCGCGTCCCTCCAAATGTATGATAGGATTTGACAAGTTAAAATGTCTAGGCCACATGGTAGAATGTAACCACCTCATGCCAGCTGAGGACAAAATAGCTAAACTCAGAGACGCCCCGAGGCCCACCACCAAATCAGGGGTAAGGTCATTTCTTGGTTTCTGTGGCTATTATCAAAAGTTCGTAGCCAATTACAACACTATAGCCGCCCCGTTGTCAGACCTCACTAAGAAGGGACAACCTGATCCAATATTATGGGATGACAATTGCGAACGTGCGTTTACCACACTGAAGGCAGCTCTAGTCGACAAACCGATCTTACGACTCCCTGATTTATCAAGACAGTTCGTTATTAGGACAGACGCTAGTTTTTCCGGGCTGGGCGCAGTCCTTATGCAGACCGACCCAGACGACGACAGACTTTACCCAATAGCTTATGCTAGCCGGAAATTGACCAAAGCAGAAATGAACTACCCCATTATCGAGCTAGAATGTTTAGCTGTAGTTTATGGGATAGAAAAATTCCAAACATACTTGTACGGAAAACAGTTTACTTTGCAGACAGACCACCGACCCCTCACATTCATGGCTTCAGCCAAAAATCTTAACCGCCGACTAATGCGACACTCCCTGACGTTGTCCCAGTATTCTTTTAAAACCCAGTACATACCAGGTCCAGAAAACTGCCTATCAGATTTCCTCAGCCGCCATGCTATTGCGGAAGAAACTGGAGAGAACTAAGAAGCCCTCCTTGTTTAATGTGTACATATTCTGCCATTATCATAAATCTGTAAGTATCTCAGTTTACCTCTTAGTTTTTTTTTGTGTTATAGACTTGTAACTTTTGGGGTGTATAATCTCGCGATTGTTCTCGTAATAGCGTTTATTAACAGTTCTTATCATAGATAAGAACTTTTGTTGGTGGGGATATTGTGACGAATGGAAACGAATCGGTCGTCACATAGGCCGAATTTTATAACTGCCAATGTTTATAACAAATGTATTAGCATCACAACCATGTATGGATTAGGAATATATGTACATTATTTTGATTAAGCGTACGAGAGAGAGAGAGAGAGAGAGAGAGAGAGAAGGTTTAGAAATATAAATGTTGTTTGTAAATGTTAGTATATTACCTTGTTCCCATATAGCGGGGTTTCCCGGCCAAGTAAAATGATACTATACCGCCCTCCCCCCCCCCCACCTTCCCGTGTCACCTTTTCCACCCGTGACGTGGTTATCCCCCCTTACCTGTTAAGATAGGAATCATCTCCCTCCAACTTTGAATGGCGTACGAATTTAACGACCAGTGTCCAGATTGCAATTAAGGGTCACATAGTCTCGTGAATATCGCGCCCTCTCGCCCCCCCCCCTTTTCCACCTTCCTGGGTGAGCATATATTTCCTACCTTATCTTGTCACTGTTTCAGGAAATATAATTCCAGTTGATATCATTTTTTCTGATCGCCAACCGTGGACATTGACATTTTTATGCATAGCTCTGGCCTTCTGCAAATGGCCCATAATTGGGCGACTTTCTAAGGCCAGGGAGATCCTTCTGTTGATCTCAAAATTTAGTACCAGATGTCAAACCATTGGTATAGTTTACACTCCCCCTCTTCATGCCCGCTATATAAGTTGAAACTGTTCGCTGTAAACTTAGTCCTAGCGCCAGTCTCTTAAGCAGACACACTTTCATTTTAGTTAGAAGTCAGATCTAACTATTGTAAATATTGTTCTACTCAGATTGTTTGATTCACCATTTTATATGCCAGTTCCGTCACGAAGTTTTGCATTTTGTTGATGAATTGCCTGCATCTGCTAATAGTTCACTTTCATCATTGTATTATTACTGCTAGCCATTTTCCGCTACCATTGAATAAAGTCATACAGTTTTCTATCTTAAGACAACAGCGTTGGTTACTGTTTGGTTAGAACGTGACATTGTTTGTTAGACTTAGACGTTTACGAAGCCACGTCTAAGGAAAGGTGTCAAATATAAATTTGCAAAAGTACAGTAGAGGCTGCCATCCGACTTCAAAAGATACCTCCAGACCAACGAAGCCAAGGGTGTGAGTTGAAACCTCCACCACACGTGTAACCGAGTCGAATCCACAACTACCGGGTTACATAGTTATTGTATGAGTAAACATTTTATAGATACATTTTTAAACATTACAATAACTACCTAGTTTGTAAGAGTATTTACACATAAAAACAACACTTAGCAATCACATGTGAACCACATGTAAATTTATAAATCTTCAGTAAGAATGAGTTCCAATAAAATTATTATTTAATCATATTTTAGTAGATGCTAGAATTAAATGTTACATCTTTAATTAGAAATGTTGGACATTTACCATAAAAAATGTGACATTTGAATAATACAATTTTAGAAATGCTTTAAAAAGCATTAAAAATATTGAAAATGATAATCAAAGTAATGATACCACTTGTCTGTCTGAGCTGAATGGGAAGCGAATTCCAGACCAGACTTTCGGTTCATATGTCGAGAATAATATCATATCTTAATGCTATCTCACATTAGTTAGGCCTAAACTAGAATATGCATCTTCTGTATGAAACCGATCAACTAAAGAGAACATAAAAAAAATTAGAACTAATTCAGAAAAGAGCTGCAATGTTCATTACTAGCGGAAATTCACAACTGACAAGAGTAACACCAATTGTTGAATTACTAAACCTAGAAACAATATAGGACAGATGGGGAAAGAGTAAAGTACATGTAGTAATAATTCATATGGCATTAAAATCTAATTTAGAAATACAACATCTGCTACAATGCTAAAAATGCATATAAGTGCTCTTTCTTCCCGAGCGGCATCCGGTCATGGAATGGGTTGTGTAAACAAACCAGGAAAACCAGTAACTTAACATCATTTTAACCACGAATAGAAATGCAGGACTAGACTCAAACCACGGATGTGCGTCGGACGCAATAATTTTTTTTTATAGGAGAGTCTGTAATATATAAGATAAGACGATATCAACTGTCTTCGAGAAAAAATGGGGCACTCCTAGAAGCGAATAGTTAACAGACTGTAGTGATGTTTTAGGAAACCTAAGATTTGGTTAGTTTTGTGAGCCTTGAAGCCCAAAGTATTCCTACTTTGTATTCAATTCTGTCTCTGATTGGGATAAATAGATAGATGGAAATATAGAGAGAGATAAACAGACTTTCACAACCAGACAGACAGCAGACTGCCATACTGACAAATAGATAAATAGGCGACCTGTCTGCAGATAGATTGATTGATATACTTACAGCCACCTAGATGTAACGGCAGAGAGACATATACATGATCAGATAGAGACAGTCAGTTAAAGTGAGATATGTGCTTGGATGACAGACAAATCATGTAGACTTACTAACAGGCAGGCAGACAACAGAGAGATAAATAAACAGAAATACTGCAGACAGAGGGGGCACGGGTTCGAATCCTGGTGCAGGCTTGGATTTTTTCCCGGGTCCGGAGGGTGTCCCTCAGTCTACCCAGCTCAGATGGGTACCTGACATTAGTTTTGAAAGAAATGGGGGGGGGGCTGTGCATAGTGCTGGCCACACCTAGTATGCCACACAATCACCTATCCAAAATCGTGGCAACAGAAACTGGTGAAAGCTGCTTCTTCGGACCTATGGATCAACTCGGTACGACGGGTACTTTACTTTTTTACTTACTTCGGATAGATAGATAGATTATAATTACACAGTATATGGGCCAATGCCTAAATGGGTCAGTGACACAAACTTACGTGTTTTCAAATCGACCAATGCGTACAAATACTCTCTTTTTATGTATATAGATTACAGAAATTCCTTAATATAGTGCCATTAAATAAGTATCTTATATTTATAAACTGATATAATTAGAAAGATATATAAAGAAAAACGGAAAAATAGATATTTCGATATATCATATATTATATTATATGTATTAATAAACGAACAGAAATAATTGCAGACATTTAGACAGACAAAGATAGAAGAACATTTTACGGCTATAACAACTCCCCCACGTTCCGTACACATAGACAGATTACTATAGACAAAATCAAATCAGCGTCAGGGGCAGATCACTATAGTAGACGGAGCTCTTTGTCTAAGAAAGATAATGGCGAAGAAAATGAAAGAAAATCTGCTGACGTCACAGACGTAATAATAATATCTACAGTCGGGGGGTTAACCCATGCATCTCTAACTGCAGAGATAAGAGCTAAACTATTCATTGGGCCACAGAGATGCCCCCCCCCCCCACCCAGCTTGTGTGTTGTGTGGCTGGTGGATGCACTCCTAGTTCTTGTGTAGCTGGTTCAACAACACTTGAACCTTTTATAAATAACCCTTCTCGGATTTCCCGGCCATCAATAAAAATAAAAAAAACCTTGTTGTTTTTTTTCCCTTCTGTGACGTTTTAGTTCCGTGTGTTTGAATAAAATTATTTGTGGCGCACACGAACAAAAGTTCTCTTCTCATTGTTCCTTGTCACGTGAGCGTCTTTATTTTTTTTTAAGTCATCGATAAATAAAGGGAAGTAAGTTTGGTTGTTGTGGTTATTTGTTCTTATTTGTTGTCTCCCTTTAAAAAAAAAAGTTGCTGTGTAAGGTGTTTTTACGCCAAACTTTTAAAGTTTGCGTAGGTAGGCTATAGTCTAGAGCAGGGGTCGGCAACCTTTTGATAACAGTGTGTCAAAGTATGATTTCTAAAATCATTCAGCGTGCCAATCACAGAATAGGTATAGAACAGAATGCGCAATCGCATTTTTTTCTGTTTCCGGAAGTAATACAGACGCCATACTATTTAAACGCAGCGGTCCTGGTTACACTATATAGTATATATATATGCTTTTTTACAATGTCTTTTTCTTCAAATCTACAAGTTCGAACACCCAAAGCTAATGTTATCTCTTTATAATGTTAAAACATTATTTTGGTTTAAAAAGTATATATTTATGCTTAGGTAGCCGTGGCAATTTATAGTTACCGAAGCTACGCACCTAGACTATTTCTTTTCAAATCATTACCGGGTAATACAATTTTACATCATATAGGCCTAATCCTATAGGCCTAATGTTGAAAAGAAAATGGGTAATTAAGTCAAACTTATATAACAGTAAGCCTATAATGAAAGATAATATAAGTCCTATGTATATTGTATATATTTATGGTAGGCCTAGATATCCTTTCTCATTTTAGTATAGTAGCGTGTCTAGCGACTGCTTCATTGCGTCAAACAAAAAAGGCGGAATCCGAGCTTCACTTTTAGTGACTGCGCTTATAGGGATTGCGCATTCTGTTCAATAGGGCGTTTGCAATCACGTGACAAAAAGCACGTGATTTTTGTTTACTTTGAGTAAGGGTGTACAAATACAATGGCCGCTGTATTAATAAAGTTTCATATAGGCTCGAGTTTTTTTTAAATGATGTTTTGTGTTTAAAGTCCTTTTTAAGATTTAAGCTGTATTATGTCTGTTAAATAAAATAGGTTATTTTATTATTATCATAGACATAGATCATAGACGATGTGAGCCTATTAGTGACTTGACTAGATGGCCTATTCACCAACACTATCACTTGGCACCGTAGCTGCCCTACTTAGCCATTAGCCGAGTCTACGAAACATTAAAAGTGTAAGCCTATAAAGTGAAATTGAAAGTGTAAATAGGTCTAGCCGGCCCTAGCCTAATCACATTAATCAATTAATCTACAATACTACTATTTACCTCCTTATTTTTTAGTAGGATAGCCAATATTCATATGTGAATTTGGCATGATAAGAAACTTCACCATATGCCATATTTGTTCCTCTATTTACAAATGACGTCACTAAAAAAACTTAAGCTCCACCCATTGCAAACGCTCTATACCTATTCTGTGGTGCCAACAGCCTAAAAGTCAACCTGCTCTATTATACCTCATTTACTTAAATTTCAATTAATTTAACTCCGTAGCAAGGTCAAGGCCTAATGTAAAGGTGATTATTTGTAGAGAAAATGTTTAAAGCGTTTTTATATTTAATACAAAATTAACGTGTTTGTGATTATCATCCTTTTTTATTTCTTAACTAAGCTTTCAAATGTATGGTAATTATTATCTAACCATTATCATTTGGAAGTCAAGATGACGATCTAACAGCAAACATCTGCTAATATTAATATTTTTTTAATGATTTTTTTATATTTTTAATGCATTTGAGACTGTGGAGAAAAACACAAGAAGACAAGAAGTGAACATTGTAGTACAGCGAAATATAGATACGTAGTAGTCATACACTCTGGATAGTTAATGTAATGTTTGAAAATATACATATATATTCTTCAATCATATTATATTTATGTAATTTTCAAATCTTTTTTACAGTCTGATCATTTCAAAGCTATATATTGTAAGCCATTTACTTTTTTATAAAAGAAAAAAAAAACATATTTGAAATATGTGCTCAAATAAAACGGGTTAATTATCTCCCTTTAATTAAAATTTTTTTTCCAAATTTGATTCAATAGTGATGCCAAACAAGTTTTGTTTTGTAATAAAGCAAATATTACTGACTACTGACTATTTATTATTTCTTTATATAGGCCTAAATTCAACATTATGGTATTCATTATATTATTTAATTATTAAAGAACAAAATCATTTACGTTAAACAATTGTGAATAAACATTTCCTGCATCATTTGTTTATGAGTTTATCTTTTAAACATTAATAACAAGATACATTGCCCGGCGTTGCCCGGATGAAAAAAAACAGGACTGTGTAAGGTGCAGATAAAAATTGTATAAAATACAATTAAAATAAAGCTATAAATCTAATTTTTTTTTTTTTTATTTTTTTTTTACTGAAGACTTTTAGGAAAGTAATTTAAAATAAATATTGTAATCGGGTAAAAAATAGGCAAGTATTTTATTTAACAAAAATCTTAATTGCCCGTTGATATACATTGTTTTTTGTTTATAAAAGTTTGAAAAAAATTGTAGCAAAAAAAGGTATAGTCTAATTGGAGAATCGAACCCGGGTCGCCCTCATAGCAGTTCGCTACGTTTACCACTGAGCTAGCGAAGACACGTGTCTGAGGGAAAATTATTAGACAGTATATGGGCCTAGTCTTAAATGTGTCAGTGACACAAACTCACGTGTTTTCAAATCGACCAATGGGGATCCGTATGCGTACAAATACTCTCTTTTTATATATATAGATTACAGAAATTACATAATATAGTGCTATTAAATAAGTATCTTATATTTATAAAATTAATAATACAAATACATTTGTGTTAGAATTAATTATATTTAGACTATATGTTCAATTAAAGATGACGAGCATAAAAACTCGTTTAAATGTAATGGGCCGTATTGCTGCTGAGAGTTAACACCCTTGCCCATTTTACAATTCTGTCATATAAGATTGACTTGTATAAGGGGCAAGGGTGTTAACTCTCAGCAGCAATCTTTACAATTCAGTCATATAAGTTTGACTTGTGTAAGGGGCAAGGGTGTTAGCTCTCAGCAGCAATCTTTACAATTCAGTCATATAAGTTTGACTTGTGTAAGGGGCAAGGGTGTTAACTCTCAGCAGCAATCTTTACAATTCAGTCATATAAGTTTGACTTGTGTAAGGGGCAAGGGTGTTAGCTCTCAGCAGCAATCTTTACAATTCAGTCATATTAGTTTGACTTGTGTAAGGGGCAAGGGTGTTAGCTCTCAGCAGCAATCTTTACAATTCAGTCATATAAGTTTGACTTGTGTAAGGGGCAAGGGTGTTAGCTCTCAGCAGCAATCTTTACAATTCAGTCATATAAGTTTGACTTGTGTAAGGGGCAAGGGTGTTAACTCTCAGCAGCAATACAGCCCAAATGTAGGTGACCTTTCACAAGTATAAGTTGAACCAAAAGCTGAAAGTAAAAGAGCGAATGCCAACCTGTTGAGAATAGCAGATGATTTTCCTAAGCAGCTTCCTTCCAGATTTATTCCGCAAATGGGCACATTTGGATGCCCATTTTTTAAATGTTTAAAGTTCAACTTGCTCCATTTTAAAAGCGCCAATATTCCTCCACTTAAAAAAAAAAGATCTAAAATCTGAATTATAAATATCTACAAAATGAAGCCATCAATTTGAAAGTCTTGCCTTTGATTAGAAAACTCGGCTTTGAGTGCTTCGATGTACTTCTGAAAAAGCCCCACTATCTATATATATTTCTTAATATAGGGATGTACATATAGTCCAGTTAAATGTTTTGAAATTATATTGATTTCACGGCAAGATATGCCCAGTTTCAATGCAAATCCATTCCAGTGGTGCTTGTAAATGGAAGTTCAACTCACTTTAATGTGTCGCTATGTCGTTCAGAAACATCGCCTTCAACAGTCAGTTTTCCTCATTCAGAACCGGAAAATGTTGTTTTATCCACACACAAAAAAAAACGCCTCCTGAAGGTCTCTCGCGTGCCATTGAAAATAACTCTGCCTTCCAAGTTTGGCACGCGTGCCTTTGGTTGCCGACCCATGGTCAAGACTACTAGAGTCTAGAACAAGGTTCTCAAATTTGTATGAAGGCGTGTGCCATTTTATCACTTAAGAGATGTGACAAGGGTCGCAACTACCTCCCCAAACAACCCGACTCTAGTAAACAAAAGCACTTCATACATCTTAACTCATTTTACTACTTGTCCCTAATAATATGCCAATTTACAATTTAGACACAAAGAATTATACCAAAGTGAACTATCATTAGACCTATTATTATTATTAAGTTACGTATATAAAATTAACAATAAAATTTGATGTGTATCAGTAGGCCTACTAGCTGTCTGAATTTCACGAATAATATTTTTTTTAAGCTCACTGGCGGGCCACTAAAATATAATTGGTGGGCCGCATTCGGTTCGCGTGTTTGATACCCCTGGTCTAGATCTAGATGTGAATTGCTTGATTTC
This sequence comes from Anisus vortex, assembly GCA_949126835.1. Taxonomy (NCBI): domain Eukaryota; kingdom Metazoa; phylum Mollusca; class Gastropoda; family Planorbidae; genus Anisus; species Anisus vortex. Next base: position 44,033,843 of record OX421495.1, on the reverse strand, counting down.
CTGAAATACTTTATTTTAACCTCGCGAAACTTTCTGAAAACGGCCCGACCCAATCTTTGGAAGACTAATTTGACCTACTTTCCATTACGATGTCGAGCAGAAACTTTGCACATAGACGTGTTGCAATCTTTGTAATCTTGTGTAGCCACAAATAGGTCTCTTTTTTTTTATTCAGATAGATCGATATATAAATAGATAGAGAGAAATAAATAGAAAGATATACTGAAACATATAAACGCATCGAAATTGACACACACACATCCAACTGTATAATATACATACTTGACCACGAGAGACTAGCGTTGTGGGTGTTGTTGGTCGAAAACAGTAACCCATCCGCCCCAGCAACACTAAGACATCGAATCAGTCAGGGATCAGACCCAGTGTACGATAAATAAACGATAAATATATTCGTAGATATAGTCATAGGAAAACCATCAACTCAGCATCATTTAAAATATTAATAAAAATGCAAGACTAGACTCGGACCACGGATGACCGTAGGACGCAATAATCTTCTTTATAGAAGGAGCGTATGTAATGCATAAGCAAAGATAAGATAGGAACAAAACTCACTAGGGTACAAGTAATAATTTTTGTACAATGCTTGACAGAAACGGTTTCGCCTCATTTTTTTTCTGACCCAGTTATTGTTATACCTCTACTTCTTGACCCACTACCAATTGTTATCGACTCTACCAGCCTAGAGTTAACTTGTAACGGATGTAAATGAACAGGCACTTTTCCATTTATTATAAGCATCAGCTGAACTGTAAAGAAATTAAACTGTTAGGAAAGCTTATAATACTCATAACGCAGCAATAACGCTACCAACAATTAATTTAAAAGAAAATCAGTACTAAAATTAGTGGCTTCATTTTGTTCTGGAAGACTGTAGTTCAATTCTCGTGCAAATATTCAACAATTGTCTTCTTGGAGTGGGCATCTAAAGCGACCCCCCCCCCCACCCAACCATATAGTTACGCCACTTGTTATTAATTGTGTTATAATAATGGTTTCTTTCCCTAATAGAATATCTTTACTGAATTTTGCTTCCTCATATATCTGAAAGAAATTTTCGACTGCATTAGAGAAGACATTCACAAAAATCTAAAATTTTACTTGAAAAAATATCAGGTCTTCTATCCTAACAAGTCTATTTCTATTGATTTTATTGCAAAGGACACTACGCCCCCGCCTCTAACCCTAATCGTCGAGCCCCCTCCATCATCCCCTCCCTCGCCCCCTCCCTCCCCAAAATATTATCCCTTAGCCAAGGATGTGAATGATGTTAAAATGAAGGAGTCAGCGATTATAGATCAAAACTGAAAGAACTTAAAAAGTCAACGAGAACTAAAGTCCACTTTGAAAACTTTTCATGTTACTGACGTCTCCTGTCATTTTAAATCTGGATTTTTCAAACAAGATCTATGAAAAAAAAAAAAAATTTAGCTTGTTTTGATGTTTTATTCTTTTAGTTACTGCGTCGATTTTCTTGTTGTGTGGCTTTTGTCTTTTTAATTAAAAAAAAACTTTATGAAAGTGTTTGTTTGATTTTAAAAGAGAAAAAATTAAAATAAACTTTTTGTGTAGAGACTGATTGATTTGTGATCATTAAATAAATTATGATGTCTTTTAGCAATAAAAAATAATGTAATAGTTAATGTGTTTTTTTAATGTTTGTCTTATCTATAAGTTTACAGACGTTCCTTCTAGATAGAAGATTTTTACGTCCACGAGGCCAAAAATTGCTGCAGGATGGCAGGGATCGGTCCGCGGCAGGGATAGAACCCGCGACGTGTTGGTTGACAGTCAAGTGAGATAACCGCAGAACCAGTCGTATGTTATCTAGCATATTATATCTGTCTCTCTTTACTTGTTGCTTGCACCACCTTAGGAGAAGCCGCGAAGTTTTCATTAAAAGTTTAAATTCATGTCTTTACCTCGCCCTACGCCTCCCCCCCCCCCCAACCCACATCACTCCATCCCTCGCAACCCCTCCCCCCCTAGTTGGTTCCATCTAGTATTAATTCATTCTGAGTTCTGTGAAATTTAATCTGTCATTATTCAATCTACAATGGCATTTCGTGGGTTTTTCGTGATTCGTGACTGAGTCCGTCCTTGACTTCTAAATAGCATTACCTGGATGTCTACACAGCTTAAAGACGATACCGTGAGGCGACGAGTTTGGGCTTTAATTGCAAGCCTCGCATATTCAGTATAAATGATAAGATATCATAATATGCATGGGCTTCCGCAACAGGTTTTACAGAGGGGGGATGGGGAAGGGACAATTTTATTTTTCGGAACTTGGTACAAACATTTTTTTTTTTGCATAGAATCCCTATCGATGAAAACAAATATTAAAATTAATAAATTATGTCAAGATATAGTAATGAGTAGTAAAGTAAATTCTAGAAGATTGAAAATGTTAATATTATTAGTCTAGTATTTTGACAAAATGCTTCTAAAACCGGAAGTCCAAATAGCATAGAGTACTGGAAAATATGCACTTCGTTTTCGTGGACATTTTAGTTGACATGAAATGAAATATTATAGTGGACATATAGTTGGAACAAAGTGGACATTTAGTAGATATGAATTGGACATAAAGTGTAAACGTACTGGACAAATTATGATGAGTTATAGTGGACATATCCTTTAAATAAGCATAATATAAACTTTTTTTAGACTGAAACGTTGCACCTATTGAAATGAGGTTATGAGTCATTAGACAAATTTGTGCCAATATAAATCGGTTGCATGCAAAAGCGTTATTGTTTTTATGGTAACGCTTTGATATTCCAGAACAGTACAAAGTATGAGTCATGGTTATTGATATTTCTAGATAAGCCTAATTTACAGGCTACTTGTACGAACAAGTAGAAACTGATAACCCAAATAATGAAAGTATACACCAGACGAAAATACTATATATATGCAAATGAGCAGACAGAGAAAACTGAAAAAAGGAAGTTGTTCTTGGTTTGAAATTAGTTTACAACTAACTGGATCTTGATATAAAGAATTCGTTGTGAGAATCTAAGGAAACCAGTTTATTTGATCACTAATACAACGCCAGAATAAATTTGTAGAAAGTATTATCCGTATTATCCGAGACCTTGGTTCATTCCTAAGTTTCATAACAGACTGGCCGTGACCTAGATTAGGGCCACGATAGCACAATGACAGGAAGCTCAAAATTTAATTGAAATGATCGGTATTATAGTGTGGAGTGGTGGGGGGGGGGGGCGGAGGGGTGGCACGAGTGGTCGAGCGGCAGCAGGTTCGGCTGGCGTAACGAAGTTTTTTTGGGTTCGAATCCTGGTGAAGTCTAGAATTTTTTTCCCTTGACTGGAGGGTGTCCCTGAGTCTACTCAGCTCTAATGGGTACCTGACTTAAGTTCGGCTGGGCATTGCGCTGGCCACGCAGTCCCCTAGTATTCCGTGGCCACAGAAAGTGGTGAACAGCTGGTCCGACGGGTACTTGACTTTTACTTATGAGGGATTAACCTATACTGGTATAATATTTGAACACGATTTTTTGTAAATTGTATACTATACTTATACATTTAATTTAAAAAATTGATTTGTTATATTATATTAAAATTGTGTGTGAATTCATATCTATATATATAAAAAAGCTATGTGTGTTAGTTTAACCAATCAAATTGGTTTATTTAAAGAGACGTGACACACCTTTGCACCTGTGTCCTCGCTAGCTGTATGGATGACGTATAGGACTGCCATTTTGTCGTCTCGGTTTCGATTCTCCAGTTAATCTATACCTTTTATTTTGTAAAATCAATTTTATTTCAATTAATATTACTTTAAAAAAAAAGATTGTAAATCTGCAGGCAACACCGTGCAGTTTAGCTTTTTGTTAAATAAAAAGATTTGCCGATTTTTAACCAGATTTCAATATTTGTTTTAAATGACTTTTCTAAATGTCTTCAGTAAAAAATATAATTTGTAAAATTAAAATCTCTAGCGTTCTGTTCATTGTCGTTTGTTAAATTTGTATCTGTATCTTATAGAGGCCTTTTTATTTTTTTCCCCAGGCAATAACGGGGAATTTAGCTTGTTTGTTGTAATAAAATGTCACTTTGTATAGATGTAACAACGCTAGATGTTTAAGAAAGAAAATTAAAAAAATTTCGAAAACATTTAATTTCAAATGAACCCCAGCGGATGGCTGGATGGGACAGCCAACGAGGATAAGGGAGGGGAGCAGCTCCCAGCGAAGTCGGAGATATGTCGACTGTTCCAACTGGGGAACAGTGTTGGAGCATACGACAACGAACATACACGCAACCATAAGCTTTCCAATGAAACGAAATGCGAAAAAATAATATAAAAAGTTTGGGAAATGTAATAATTAATCACTGGTCTATAGAAAGTTAATCATAGACCATAGGCTAATGAAGGAGGGGGGGGGGGCGGTAAAACAAAGACTTCAGAATGGGGACAAGTCGTCAAACATTTATTCAGCCTGGCAGTATGAAGGTCCTGGGGTTGAATCCAGTTTACATGAAGTATTCCTTAAGTCTAGCCAGTACTGAATGGATACCCCCGAACCCCAGATGATTACGTGGTTTGCTCTCGACCGTGTGGGTTTTCCAAAAAAAGTGAAACTAACTTCCCCTGCACACGACGCAGACAACGGCGCTTCTGGCGGTCCGTTAACGATTACGAAGTGGACTGCCAAGGAGTGCTGAAGTCTCGGGGTACAAGAGAGAAATCTCACCCTCGGTCAATTGTAGGCTCAAGTCTGGATGGATACCTGACAAATATTTGTAAAAAGTAAAGACGGATGTGCAGTGTATTAACATCACAGAGATACACGGCGTAATGATGTTTTACTTAAAATTCTGATCTGTTAATTATAAATAAAATAAGTTATATCAAACACTATTGTCCAAATCAATGACGAAGCCTGAAAGCTAAATTAAGAACTATAGCCCAATTACACAGTATGATGCCAACTAACCTGAAGAAAATAAAGATAAAAAACAACAACATATTTTGTATAAATCATTCACTTAGCTGTCAACTAACGTGAAGAAAATAAAGAAAAACAAAAAATATATTTGTATAAATCAATCACTTAGCTGCCAACTAACGTATTTAAAAAAAGCGTATACAAAATACTATAGTCAAAATTCATTCAACACTTACCTGATAACAAAACTTGTAGAAAAGCTAAAACCAAAAGATATTGAATACTATCAAGCATTAAAGCTGCCATCTAGTTTTGTAGAGAGTTAAACTAAAGCCAACTTGAAAAAAAACACTCTAGGACAATCTAGCTCCACAAGACACTGCCAACAAAATTAAGGAAATTGACACAAAATCAACACAGCACACACACACGCATACATTCACACACACACACAAACGTTCAAACAGATTCACAGACAGAGACACACATACACACACACACACACAAACTCACCGACATATTTCAGAAAAAAAATAGTCATTGACTTTTGTTCGACTAAGATCTTGTCCCGGAAAGAAAAAGCAAATACCATCACTCCCAGGAGTTTGAGAAATTCGCCGCCTGGGCCCCATCCCCCACCGCCACCCAGTCATTGGAGTGGGTAGGGGAACCTACTGGACAACAACCCGTGGACACTACGGCCCGCAAACGGACACAGTCTCATTGTACTATTTATAGTTTGTCTCGTGGATGTTGACGAACGAGAGAAGGAGGCGGGTATAAACAGGAAAAACCGACTCAAATAACCAGATATAATAAATGATGGCGATAAATTCAACCAAAGCCAATTATATCTGTATAAGGGTAATTTCATGAAATGTCAACTAAACATAAATAGGCCTACACAAAAGATGTTTAAAAAACATTTTAAGTGTCTAAAAAGTATAAAATATTTATTTATAAACGTTATAGAAGTTGATACAAAATGCCAAGAAACAAATAAAAAAGATCATAATTATAGTCTAAATGTTATTTATAATTCAATTTTGCTGAAGTATTTTATACTTTTCAGAAAAACTTTTTATAACTTTTTCTTCAAAGCTGTCTGTACACATTTTATCCAAAACTGTACGTGTAAGTACTTATTTCCCCGAGCAACGCCGGGTAATTTAGCTAGTTTAATACACAAGAAGTAACAGTGTGTAAAGTCTAGTTAATATAAAATCTATGTAGTGTAACTAATAGTGAAATTACGGGCTGGCTATTCAACGCACTTTTGTTTAGCCGCTTAAGCCAAATAAAGAAAGAAATAACTTGTTGTTTCTAAATGTAAAACAATACTGTTCTTGACCCAGATTATGAAAGTGAGGAAAACAAAAAACATGAACCTAATCAATACAAAAACAGTTTAATTATGTTATTTTTCTTTCATTTCACTTGATATTGACTTCAACATTAAAATGAGTCATAGAAATGTTTATCAAGGTGAGACATCGTAAGAAGCCCAATGCAGACTTTCTGAAAACAGACTTTACAATAGACTCCGTGAAAACTGACTTTGTGAAAACAGATTATTTTGTGAAAACAGACTTTTGTGAAAATAGACTCCGTGAAAACTGACTTTGTGAACACAGTCTTTGTGAAAACAGACTTTGTGTAAATAGACTCCGTGAAAACTGACTTTGTGAAAACAGATTATTTTGTGAAAACAGACTTTGTGTAAATAGACTCCGTGAAAACTGACTTTGTGAAAACAGATTATTTTGTGAAAACAGACTTTTGTGAAAATAGACTCATTGAAAACTGACTTTGTGAACACAGTCTTTGAGAAATCAGACTTTGTGTAAATAGACTCCGTGAAAACTGACTTTGTGAAAACAGATTATTTTGTGAAAACAGACTTTTGTGAAAATAGACTCATTGAAAACTGATTTTGTAAAAACAGATTATTTTGTGAAAACAGACTTTTGTGAAAATAGACTCATTGAAAACTGACCTTGTGAACACAGTCTTTGTGAAAACAGACTTTGTGTAAATAGACTCCGTGAAAACTGACTTTGTGAAAACAGATTATTTTGTGAAAACAGACTTTTATGAAAATAGACTCATTGAAAACTGACTTTGTAAAAACAGATTATTTTGTGAAAACAGACTTTGTGAAAATAGACTCCGTGAAAACTGACTTTGTGAAAACAGTCTGATGTATGAGGACGAGGTTAGAATTAATTAACTCCATTGTTTTTTTAGTTTACCTTTCTTTGTAACTGATGGTCACATTCTTTTGTTGAACTTGGGTGACCCTTGTCCGTTTGGCATGAGTGAGCGCGGGAACGGGGGGGGGGGGGCGGGGGGGGGGGTTTGGACCATTTGGTGTGTGGTTTTGTGTTAGAGAGTGGAGTGCATTGAGATACTGGTTATGTTGTGTTTTAATGCTTCTTGTTTTTTTTCTTAAATCCTGTTATTATTGAATTGTGTTGAGCTTTGATGTTATGTGTTATGTTTAATTAAAATTTCTGTTAATTATTCCTGCTGACGTCGTTTCTAAAGTGCGTGGATGAAAGTTTGGGCGAGAGTTAAGGATTCTTCAAGGGTAAAATAAAGTCATTGAGATAAACTGCCCACCCTAGACAGCGGGACGTAACAACAGACTTTGTGAAAATAGACTCAACGAAAACTGATTTTGTGAAAACAGACTTTGTGAAAACAGACTTTGTGAAAACATACTTTGTGAAAACAGACTTTGTGAAAACAGACTTTGTGAAAACTGTCTGTGTGAAAACTGTCTTTGTGAATGTTTCAGAACGCAGACTACTTAGAAGGAAAATCTTTTTACGAATTTGAAACAAATCTTTAAATTCCTTTCCTAAATTTTAATGTTTTCAGTAATAAATATATTTTATAATATTATATAGCTTTATGTTCCTTGTAGTTTATAAAATTCTTATCTGTAGCTAATATAGACTTATGTAATTTTTTTTTCTAGAACTGATGCAATTGACAAGTCTTAATTATGCGTGACCTTTTCAAATAGAAGAGGTCACGTGCTTCCGGTTCTATTTTTAAATTAGTAAACAAAAAACCATGCTTTTGCTGGTGTTTGACATTTGATTTCAACCTCGACAACCCGTTCTAGTCTTTTAGAATTATACAAAGGATACAAGATTAGTTATGAGGAATCGGCTTTTAACATTAAAAGTGAGTAGGCGATAATTAATACTCTAATGTTAGTCGCGTAAGGTTAAATATATCTTTGTTTACAAAATAAATTATTCAAGAGTTGCGTTTCTTGGTTATTAAAAAACACAATGCGTAGATTCATAAAAACAAAAAACGAAAATTCTTTTCCATTAAGCAATAAGTTTGAAATATAAAAAAGGTGAAACTTCACTTCTGACTTTCACAATTCATCGTTTTCTTTTGGCAACAATTTTTGGAGATAAAATAAAATTTAATCTCTTACAGCTTTTAGTACAATAAGTAACACGTTTTTTAGATTAAATGATCGAATAAGACCGGAAATGTCTTTCATTGCGACCTTTTATGCATGCATATTTGTTAAGACTTGTCACATAATGCCTAGAACCGAAGCCCAAGTTTAGAGTTCAGAACTATTTCCTTTTTATCTAATTACACAATTATTCTTGTTTTGTTTTTTTGTTGTTGTTGTTTTTTAATAATTAGAACCATTTACTGTAAATGGAGTGAAATGATTATAGTTCTTTTTTATGTCTGTGTTTCTTTATTTCAAGAGAAAAACTTGTAACGCCTGCGTTTTAAATCATTAGCAGGAGAAGAAAGTGATAATAAAACGCGGCCCCATGATCGACCTGTTACACCTCGTGTAAAAACCATTAAACCATCAATTCAGGAACTAATTTGCGCCTTGTGGAAGAAAAAGGTGGTAATGAAATTACGAAATGTCTGTTAATTGTAAATTGACTTAGCAGTGCATATCATGTTGCATTGAATTGCTGGTTATCCATGGATTATTGTCACAAAGTAGGTCAAGCAGTACCGGTAATTGCAGTGAGAAAGGGGTTTTTGATTTTAGTTATTTTTTAATTAAATAAAAGTTGTTTGAACGGAAATTTTAACTTAAAAAAAAAATATTCGCATTTACTAAAGTAAATTTTTTTTTTAACGTAAAGTATCCCATTGGACCAACTTGATCCATAGGGCCGGTGAAGCAGGGTTCACCAGTTTCTGTGGCAACGGCATACTTGGGGATTGTGTAGCCAGCACAACGCCCATAGCCTTTACTTTACCCCATCAGATCTGGGTAGACTCAGTTACTTACTCCAGAATTGAGAACAAATCCTAACCTTCAGTAGGATTTGAACAAGGATCCTCTGTATGCCAGCCGAACGCTCGGCTACCGTACCCCATAAAGTAAAGTAAACCAGCGGTCGGCAACCTATGTCACGCGTGCCAAGGGGCGATTTTCAATGGCACGCGAGAAACCTCCAAGAGCTGTTTTGGAAAAAAAAACATATTCCGGTTCGAAAACTGCGTAAAAAAGCCATCTGCTATTCTCAACTGCCAGGCATTCGCTTTACTTTCAGCTTTTGGTTCAACTTACAATTGTGAGCAGAATTTACTGCACATGAAAGCTGTGTCAAACATACAAAGAGGTCACTTACATTTCATTACTCAGAAATGACTTAATATGTATCTGTCATTATAAATTAGCAAAGAGCATTCAAGACAAGGCGCTCATTAATTGATAGAGATACAGACGAATTACATTTAAAAGAGTTTTTATGCTCATCTTCTATAATGAAACATAAATAAAAGTAATTCTAAAACAAACTCTGCTTTTATTAATTTAATAAATATAGGAAAATTTGTAATATCATTATATTATGGATCGTTGTAATTATTAATATAATGGACAAACAATTAATTCAGGATATGTTATTTACAACTGTTTAACGTAAACTAATTGTATGCCTCTAATAATTAAATCTTGTAATGAATACCATAATTTTGGATTTATAAAAAGAAAGAATGATTAGTCAGTAATATTTGTTAAATTACAAAACATAACTTGTTTGGCATCAATATTCAATATAAATTTATAATCATTTTAATTAAAGGGAGATAATTAGTCCGTTTATTTTTTCGCTAATATCTCTAATATTATGTTGTTTTTTTAATTTCATTTTACAGAAAACTAAATGTCTTACAACTTAAAACTTTATAATGACCAAACTGTGAAAAGTATTTGAAAATGATATAAATATTATTTAAAAAAAAATTATATGTACATTTTATGAACATTATATTAACTACCCAGTTTGTATAATTATTATGTATGAATTCCGATAAATGAATGTTTGCTTACTTTCAATACAATTAAAAACAATCTCAGCTAGAACTGAGGACAAATAATTATAATAAATATCCGCAGTTGATAGATCCTAATCTTGACAACCAAAAGATAATGTTTACAAAATAGTTACCATAAATTTAGTGATAAAGTGTTGTATTTTGTATAATTGCAAATAAACAGGATGATAATAACAAACACGTTATTTAAAAAAACAACGCATTTACAGTTTTCTAGACAGATTTCTTTTGCTTTTGGCATTGGTTTTGCTACGGAGTTAGATTATTTGTTTTATTTAAAAAAGTATAATAGACCAGGTTGACTTTTAGGCTGTTGACACGCTGAAGGATTTCGAAATCCTTGTTTGGCACACCATTAGCAAAAGGATGCCGATCCCTGCCTGAAGTAAACCATTCGGATATTCTTGGTGCTTGAGACAAGTGAAGAAGTGTTCACCAGTTTCTTTGGCTAAGTCATACAAATGGTCTGTTTCTTTACATATACTGATATATTGTCTTAAAACAAGTCGCTTTAAAAACGGGTTGGAACGTGGCCGCATGATTGGGGGCATGATAGGCACAAGGGGACCGTAGACATAGAGGGACCGTAGGCACAGGGTGACCGTAGGCACGGGGGACCGTAGGCACAGGGGGGGGTGTAGACACAGGGGGACCGTAGGCACAAAGGGACCGTAAGCAAAGGCACTAAGCTTCCTCACCCCCAGCGGAATTCTTTAACAAGGCGGCATTCCAGTCATCAAACACCGGGCTTAGCGAAACGGGTTCTGTTGCGCCTATTCTTCCCTCCCCACCAAGCTTAGGTGGGCTCTCGCTTGCCCATACAATGATCATGGGAGCGTTCGCACACCGGTGCACTCTTAACGGGAGCGCATCGGTGGTTTACACACTTCACAAGCTATGAAGTCCATGTATGCTGATGCGTCAGATAACCACATTTGATATGGTAAGTAAAAACTAGAGTTACTCTTGATGATTTGAACCTTTCGGTAAGTCAATCCAAGCGCGCTACCGCTACACCACCAAGTTACACAGCAATAAGAATACCATCAAATTAAAATTATAATTAGGCCTATTGGTGTACATAATATTATCTTTTCTATTGTTTAAATGAGTCTCACTAGAAACCTTTATTACTGCCTTTAGAAATACGTCAGGATTAAAGATAAAAGGGTAAAGTCGTGATACATAAAGCATTACATTTAAACTGAAAACTCTAAACATAGTAATTAAATCAATTACTCAAATAGACAGAAAAACAAACAACACTTTTCTGTGTGTGTTTCAAATACAAGGACGAATTCATATAATGTAGTCTATTTCTTCTCGAGTGGCATCCGAGAATGGAATGGATTGCCTGTAAGGCCTACAAGTCATTAAAAAAAATCATTTAAACTCTTCTCGAAATGCTAACTACAACAATGGATTAGTATTGGACGCAATAATTGTCTCTTATATCTTACAGACGTGCCTTCTATACAGAAGATTATTGTGCATTTTATTATACATTTTAAAAATAAAAGTCACACTATTGTTCCTGAATTATTCAGACGTGAGGGTTTACTTTTAAAAGTCAACTAATCCATAAACATTAGTTAATGTTAATTAGTAAATGGACAGCACGTTACCGTAGGTCATATGTTTGAATGCTGGTGAAGGCTAGGATTTGTTCCCGGGGTCTGGAGCGTGTCCCAAAGTCTACTTATCTCTGATAGGTATCTGACTTTAGTTGGGTTAAAGTTAAGGCCATCTGGGCATTGTGCAGGCCACACAATCCCCACTTATGCCGTGGCCATGGAAACAAGGTGAACGCCGCTTCATTGGCCCTATGGATCAATTTGGTACAATGGGATACTTTTACTTTTTGGTTGTTTTAACAACATTGAAAAAAAAAATAAGGTAGCCATACAATTTTTTTTTTACAGTTTTCGTTGAGATTTAAATCTTCCTTAGCAGAAAAAATAGGATTACCTGGAGGTTTGTATCGTAATCAATGGCCATAGTCAGTGAATAGTCACTATGTATTTGTCTTACTCATTAGAGGTTGTTGGTTTTTTAAATTACATTTTTCTTTTTTTTTTTTTTTTTTTGGCGTTTTTTATGTTTTTTTGCTAATGTTGAAATTATTTTAAGAAATACAATATGACAAATTCAAATTGTAGCCTATTGCCTGCGTTAAAAATACTCATAAAAAAAGAACAATTTAAGCGAAATAGAAAATAATTGCACTAATTTTAAGGTTATGAAAATATAAAAAAACAAGCTAAATTGCCCGGTGTTGCCCGAGGATTTATAATATATTTTTTTAAAATCAAATTGAAAAAACAAGTGTAAACTAACTGGAGATTCGAACCCGGCTCGACAGCATGGCAGTCCGATATGTTATCCACTTAGCTAGCGAGGACATAATAATATGTGCTAAGTCAAATTGCAAAGGTAAAATACGAGGCAATAAGGTCACGTGTCTTTAAATAAACCAATTCGATTGGTTAATCACACACACAGAGCTTTATATACATATATAATGATATATATATATATAAGTCCATTTATAAAGCGCTGCGAACAAACATAATGTAATTTCAGAGCGCATTTAGCACTGAGCAACAAACAACTAAGAAAATGGATATAGACTAATTATCTAGGCTTTAAAATATATCCAAAGCTAATAATAATCTAAAAACTTTACAAAACATAGGACAATCAATCAGGCATGGGTATGTTTTAAGTACTGAATCAAGTCACATATACGCGTTTGTCAGAATTGAAAAATGATTACTTTCAATTAATATATTTTTTTAAATTCAGAATTATTTTATTTACTCTGCATTTTTAATGAATTCTGGCTCATTAGTCTTGAATCATTTGGCATCATCATAGACTATAATAAGATGGACCACTTGCTCTATTTTTAGAGCTTATATGTACTTTTTTTTTCCGTGCGCAACCAATAAGGCTGTCTTACATGACTTCTACGCACCTCCTTGTTTCTTAAATGTGTCCGCTGTATAGAACTTTCGATTTTAATTTTAATTTTTCATTGAGAAAATCGAAGCGAATCAATAAAACGGAAGTGCAAAGGAAACAACGAATCGGAAATTCCGAAAAGCAGTCTTTCGAGTCATCATATAGCAGAAATACTAAAGCAAGCGGTCCATGTATATTATAGTCTATGGTATCATTGTCTCTTTTTGAACTGTTACATTACACCGAAATCTAATATATTTTTATGCAATTTGTTGTAACTAGAGCAGACGTGTGTACGATTCTTGTGACCCATTCTCTGCCAGTAAGAATGTAATTTTGTCCAAATCCAATGTGTGCAATTTCACCCAGTCTCCTGTCGGAGAGTTTTTTTTATTTCTATTGTTACGTAGGCTATATATAAATAGGTTAGGTGTCTACGTACGCATTCATTCGAACACTCCCTCCCCCACTCCTTCCCGAACGCACACGTACGCAAAATCTCCAATATCCAATCAAACTCTCCCCCCCCCCCCCCCCATTGAGTACGTAATCTTACCTTATATGGATATATAATATATGCATTGCCACCCTCCCGTCCCCCAATCTAATTTCGAGAGCCAACAGACTCCACACACAGGCTGTTGTTGAAATATCGATACCTACCTAACGCTGGAACAAACACAGGCTGTAGTTGTAATATCGATACCTACCTAACGCTGGAACACACAGGCTGTAGTTATAATATCGATACCTACCTAACGCTGGAACACACACACACAGGCTGTAGTTGTAATATCGATACCTACTGCTCATCCCATGCATTTTTTTTATTGTATACAAGCGATTAATTTCTCGATGTTCTATATGTAACTATTGGAAGGGGAGGTAACAAAAAATATATAGATTACTCCCCTTTTTTTCCTTCTTTTTTTTTTCATGGGTGTTGAAAATGAAATCTCTTCAGACAAAAGATAAAAAAAAGGGGAAAATATTTCACATATCACCCTCTCCCCTGCTTTTTTTAATCACATCACCTATTACATCTACTCCACGGGACAATTTATGAGGGATGGCTGTAAGTGAGGGTGGAACAAGGGGGAGGGGGGAAGGGAGTTTATGGGCCAAAATGAGGATCCAGATAAAAACCTACCCACACGTGCCCCAGAATGTTGTGGGCCTCTATCACTGTCTCTCTCTGTATCTCTCTCTCTCTCTCTCTCTCTCTCTCTCTTACTCTCTCATCCTTATTGAAAGAATCAATAAACCGGAGCAACTCTCAGGCTTCTGGCATCATGACCAAACGGTTTAGACCAGTGCAGTAAGTTCTTTAGCGAGATGGGGGCTGGAGGGGCGTATTGAAAGGGGGGGGGAGAATTCGGGGGGTGAGGATTGCGCGCTAGATTGACCTGATAACTGGCGGTGGGGTGCGCGTGTGGAGTTGAACAAAATACAAACCAAAATAGAAACGAAGAACAAAAAAAGAAGTGGGTATACGGTGGAAGAGGGATTACATTGTCGTCAGCTGATTCTATATGTACGTACACGTAGATATATCGTCATTCTTATAGCTGAGGCTATATGTACGCATGCGTAGATATATCGTCATTCTTATAGCTGAGGCTATATGTACGTATGCGTAGATATATCGTCATTCTTATAGCTGAGGTTATATGTACGTATGCGTAGATATATCGTCATTCTTATAGCTGAGGCTATATGTACGTATGCGTAGATATATCGTCATTCTTATAGCTGAGGCTATATGTACGTATGCGTAGATATATCGTCATTCTTATAGCTGAGGTTATATGTACGTATGCGTAGATATATCCTCATTCTTATAGCTGAGGTTATATGTACGTATGCGTAGATATATCGTCATTCTTATATCTGAGGCTATTTGTACGTATGCGTAGATATATCGTCATTCTTATAGCTGAGGCTATTTGTACGTACGCGTAGATATATCGTCATTCTTATAGCTGAGGCTATTTGTACGTATGCGTAGATATATCGTCATTCTTATAGCTGAGGCTATTTGTACGTACGCGTAGATATATCGTCATTCCTATAGCTGAGGCTATATGTACGTATGCGTAGATATATCGTCATTCTTATTGCTGAGGCTATATGTACGTACGCGTAGATATATCGTTATTCTTATAGCTGAGGCTATATGTACGCATGCGTAGATATATCGTCATTCTTATAGCTGAGGCTATATGTACGCATGCGTAGATATATCGTCATTCTTATAGCTGAGGCTATATGTACGTATGCGTAGATATATCGTCATTCTTATAGCTGAGGCTATATGTACGTATGCGTAGATATATCGTCATTCTTATAGCTGAGGCTATATGTACGTATGCGTAGATATATCGTCTTTCTTATAGCTGAGGCTATATGTACGTATGCTTAGATATATCGTCATTCTTATAGCTGAGGTTATATGTACGTATGCGTAGATACATCGTCATTCTTAGCGTTTCTTACAAGACAACGGGTCGCATCTTCGGTTTCTGGGCATGTTATCTGCTTAGACCAAAGACTATAATAGGAAGGATGTTCTTTTTCCGTGCGCATCAATTAACGCTGTATTAAATGACTTCTACGCTTGAACGTTTTCCTAAAAGTTTCCGCTGTATACAACTTTCGATTTAATTTTTTAGTGGCTAAATCATAGCGATTAAATAAAACGGAAGGGCACAGTTCAAAAAGGAATCAAATAGTAGAAATACTAAAGCAAGCAGTCCATCTTAAAGTCTTTGCTCATACTGATAACATTGAAATTTGAGGATTCGGTTGGATATTATTTAATATACAAATTTAACATAAACAAACAGAACAACAATTTATATTTTAAAACTGAAGATGTTTGGGTAGTACTAGATTGTGTTAAGACCTCTCTCGTCTTTCTTAACGTTGATCCCAGAAGACGAGGGCTCTCAAAGAGAACCGGAAATGAGAGCTGTATAAAGAACTCTTTCGTTCCATCCATTCAATTAGAACAAGGGTGTGCAACACTTGTCGTTGTTGGGCCGTATAAGGAATTTGATACAAGATGGGCCGCACATTAATTTACGTTAGAATATCATTGCAATATATTTAAAAAACAGCAACTGCACTTTAAAGAAGTTGTGTTGGCGACCACTTTTGAAATAACAAGTTATAAACATTAAGTTTAATATTTCACTCATCAAGTTTTATGTAATAAAAGATTTTAAATCAAATTTTGTAAAGATAAATGAATGCTTTACAAGTGTAGACAATGAATAATGTTTTTAAAAAAGTATCATGTATCATATTTTCCTTAATAGTTTGTTTATCACACTTAACATCTCGTACTTCTCACGTAATATCTCATATATCACAAAATATTAACTGGTATATTGTTGGCAATTCTATTCCATCGAGACCAACGCTGTTTTCAACACTTACGACGCAACCACCTTTGCCAGGACGCCGCCAGAGTTACGCAAAACACCCTATTAAATAATCACTGATCTAGAGGACGGATCAGCAACCTACAGAACGCGTGCCAGACTTGGCCCGCAAAGAGATTTTTAATGGCACGCGGAAGACTCTCAAAAAATGGAATGCAGGTCTCTTTTACAAGAAATTGAGTGCTAGAGCAGAATTACTTTTAGGCTGTTGGCACACTGAATGAGTTAGAAATCCTTCTTCGGTACACTATTATCAAAAGGTTACCGACCCTTGGCCTAGAGGACATTGTTAGATTTATTTATACCTTTTACATTCTATTGGCCGTAGACAAAAGCGATCGAGGTCTAATTCACCCTGCGTGCACTGCAAATAAAACTTGAAATAATTACGGTAATTCATTTGTCATTGGTCATAGAGTATTTGTTTACTTTCACTTTCTGTTAAAATGTTCTATTATTTTTTGTTGTTTTATAACATCATTATTAAGCATTATAATAAAAATTCGGTGTGCAAAGACTGACACACTAACAGACATACGCACGAACAAACACGCGTGCATACATAATTACACACACACACACTCACTCATTCAAGCACATACATACACATACAAGCACGCTCAGACTAATAACAACCCATATACACACTTGCAAGCACACTTAAAAATACACACATTCACATAGGGCTTACACACAAAAACATGCTAAAAAAAATTAATTAATACGAGCCCGACATCATGGAGACACACAGAGACACACACACAGACACACACAACTCTAACAGGGTCAAAGCAGGTCAGTGATCGTGTCCGGAAAGTGACGTCACTAAATGTAGTAGAAGCGACGGATTTAATTCCCAAGGTGCCCTAGCAGGCGAGCCGCATGTCCCGGGATTGATGTACACGTGACCAGAGACCGCCAATGGATGGATTTCTTTCTACGTCAGCAAAGGAGGGGACAACTTCCACCGATTAACAAAAATAAATCAAAACAGGCCTTTAGCATTATGGTCCCTGAAATATTGACGTGAATTCCACACAACAGAAGATAAGATACGATTATTTTATTGATCCAAACAAATGGAAATTTGACCTGATTACATAATACGGTTAGTATAAAATTTAGCAGGCTTATATGAAAATAAAGAAAATAATATAAACGCATATAGTTTTTAACCTTTGTGTATAAGCTCTAATTCTAACTTCTAAAAGCCTAGACTAGGCCATAGGTGTTGTTTTGTTTTTATAGAAGATTGTTGAAACCTTTGTCGAATATATAGAACAAGTTTGAATTCTCATCCGGTTTTCAGTTTGAGGTGAGTAGTGGGCTTAGGTACTTCCGGTGCCGGGCTTTATGGGAGTGATGGCGGCATCTGCTCCGTTAATTCATATTTAGTTTAAAGTGTTAATGGGTCGTAATACAAATACACTAAGAGGGATAGAAAGAGAGAGAGAGAGAGTGGAGAGAGAGAAAGAGAGAGAGAGTGTGGAGGAAGATAGTGAGAGAGAGTGTGGAGGAAGATAGTGAGAGAGACAAAAAGGAGAGAGTGTGAGAGAGAGAGAAAGAGAGAGAGAGAGAGAGAGAAAGAGATAGAGAGAGTGTTAGAGAGAGAAATAGCGAGAGAGAGAGAGAAAGAGAGAGAAAGTGTGAGAGAGAGAAAGAGATAGAGAGAGTGTTAGAGAGAGCTAGAGTGAGAGAGAGAAAGTGTTAGATAGAGAAAGAGAGAGAAAGTGTGAGAGAGAGAAAGAGATAGAGAGAGTGTTAGAGAGAGAAAGAGCGAGAGAGAGAGAGAAAGAGAGAGAGAAAGAGAGAGAGAGAGAAAGAGAGCGAGTGAGAGAGAGAAAGAGAGCGAGTGAGAGAGAGAAAGAGAGAGAAAGAGAGAGGGAGAGAAAGAGAGTGAGTGAGAGAGAGAGAGAGATAGAGCGAGAGAGAGAAAGTGTTAGAGAGAGAAAGAGAGAGAAAGTGTGAGAGAGAGAAAGAGATAGAGAGAGTGTTAGAGAGAGAAAGAGCGAGAGAGAGAGAGAGAGAAAGAGAGAGAGAAAGAGAGAGAGAGAGAAAGAGCGAGTGAGAGAGAGAAAGAGAGAGGGAGAGAAAGAGAGCGAGAGAGAGAGAGAGAAAGAGAGAGGAAGAGAAAGAGAGCGTGAGAGAGAGAAAGAGAGAGGGAGAGAAAGAGAGTGAGCGAGAGAGAGAAAGTGTGAGAGAAAGAAAGAGATAAATAGAGTGTTAGAGAGATAAAGAGAGAGAGAGAGAAAGAGAGAAAGAGAGCGAGTGATACAGAGAAAGATAGAGAAAGTGTGAGAGAGAGAAAGAGAGAAAGAGAGCGAGTGATACAGAGAAAGATAGAGAAAGTGTGAGAGAGAGAAAGAGATAGAGAGAGTGTTAGAGAGATAGAGCAAGAGAGAGAGAGAGAGAGAGAGAAAGTGTAAAAAAAGATAGAAAAATTCTCAGAAGTAGAAAAAGAAAAAGGAAGATATACACTGGGAGAGAAAATCGATGACATATTAAAGAAAACGTTAAAAGGTTTGAAAAGAAAAAAAGAAGTAATCGAAAATGTCAGGCAACGACGAAAAAGGAATTGACAAAGAGAAAGAGACAGATTTAGAAAAATGAATAGACGACAGAATTATAAATAGAAATGTACACAAAGAGAGAAATAGATAAAGAGAAATAGATGGCCAGAGGGAGTAGAAGTATGAGAGAAGGAGGGGAGATAGGAGTTAGATGAAAGAGAACGAACGTGAAAGGAAGTGAGGTCGAAAGAGATAGAGAAAGGGAAATAAAAAGAGAGAAAGAGAACATGGAAGAAAGAGAGAGGAAGTTAAAAGGTTGATAGAGAATAAGAAGAGTTTATAATAAAGAGAGAAATAAACATAAACAGGGAGAAAGAGAAATTGCACGAAAGAGAAAAAGAAAAGAAGAGAAAGAAAGAGAAAGGATATAGTGTATGTGAACTGAAGCAAGAAATCAAAGAATGAGAGCAAGGAGAAGTAAAAGGAAGATAGAGAAAATAAGAGAAATAGCAAAGGAAGAGAAAGAAAGAGTGTGAAAAAAAGATAGAGACTAAGGAAGTGAACGAAAAAAAATTGAAGGTAAAAAACAAAGAGAAAAAAGAAGTAAAATGAAAAGAGAAAAAGAGAAAGTAAAACTACAGAGATGTGAAGTATCATAGAAGAGAAATAGAGGATAAGCAAAGATAATAAGGTAGACAACAATGTGAAAGAGAGAAAGTGGATACGATTGTAACGCAATAATCTTCTTTATAGAAGGAGCGTCTGTAATGTATAAGATAAGGTAATTCAAAACCAGCGACAGGACGAACATATTAATACAGCTTCACAATCCTAAGTTATTACTATTTTTTAAATGTTATAATCTGACAACGTATGGAATCTTTGAGAAGTCTATTACAAAGCTGGGAGCCATGGTTCCAGGAACAAAATATGTTACAAACACACACAAACTCCATCTTGAGCCTCTTCTACAGAGAAATTGAATGTTAGGGTCGATTTGACTTTTAGGCTGTAGGCCTCGCCGAACGAATTAGAATTCAAAAGGTTGCCGACCGCTGGCCTTAGAGAATGAATAATTTAAAGAGTCGATTCAACACCTGCTGTCCCATCATGCAGCAGGTCATTGATCGATTACACCGTTGTGTGATTTCCTATTCAGTGCCAATGTCCTTTCAAATGAAAGCTCAAATTAAAGGGATGGAATCATTGTTTCTGACATTCCTTGGATATAAATCTACGAGTTGGGGTTGGGACACCAGACCCTTGTTGGCTTGGTACCAATCAAAATGGATACGGTCAAATCAGGAACGATGCACTTAAGCACATGACGTGGGTCCGATATCACCAGTGTTTACATGGTCCACCAAATGGTTCGATCGTCTGTTAAGACTGACAGATACAGAAGCGGGTTGGTGCTTTTGTTTCAGAGTAAGGTGGCGGACCACGGAAACAGGTGGATGGTTAAAGTGGTGAACCATTAAAAACCGATTTTTAAAAATGTCTCTATAAACACGGACGAGACTTCCAGCTCTTTAGTCCAGGACATAACAGTGTAAAGGAGTGAACCATGGGAGTCACACTGACGTCATGTCCTAGACTAGCCTTATCGGCGTGCCGCGTAACATAGGGTGCGTTAATGCACTACACTTCATTCCCCCATCTGAGAAATTCCCCTGGGATCATTAACGTGGTGGGGGCACGGTAGCCGAGCGGCAGCGCGTTCGACTGGCGAGCCGAAGGTCCCGGGTTCGAATCCTGGTGCAGGCTAGGACTTTTACCCGGGTCTGGAGGGTGTCCCTGAGTCTACCCAGCTCTGATGGGTACCTGACCTTAGTTGAGGTAAAGTAAAGGCGGCTCTGCATAGTGCTGGCCACACAATCACCTATTATGCCGTGGCCACAGAAACTGGTGAACACTGCTTCATCGGACCTATGGATCAACTCGGTCCGACGGGTACTTTACTTACTTTTTTTTTACATTAAAGTGGTGGCTCGTATACCTGCACTGTTGCCCGGTAGACTATGTGTCTGGACATCCAGGCTACGCGGCGGGTTTGATATGATGATGATGATGATGATGATGATTTATATAGCGCGCCTATCCATGCTATGTTAGCATGCTCAGTGCGCTCTGGTTCCACGTTTCAGTTGTGGATGTGCTAAAAACAAAACAAAAACTATACGCCTAGTTGAAGAGGAAGGTCTTTAAACTTCTCTTGAATGACTCTTTTTTTCTGGAATCCCTCAATGTCTGAGGCAATTTATTCCATAAATAAGGCGCTGCTGACTCGAAAGAGCGTACACCAAATGACCTCTTTTTATGACCGTCCACACTGGGTACTTTGAATAGTGACTGTGATGAAGAGCGCAGCCCCTTAGTGGACACATGCTTGGGAATAAGTTCTTGAAGATATTGAGGGGCAGTGCCTTCCATACAGCTATAGGCAAGTGACAGAATTTTATGGTCAATGCGCTTGGTCACAGGGAGCCAGTGGAGATCTTTAAGAACTGGGGTTATGTGGTCCGACTTCTTAATCCCTGATACAATGCGTGCCGCAGTGTTCTGTACTTTCTGGAGTCTTTGGAGCTGGTTCTGGGGCAGACCCCACAGACAGCTATTACAATAATCCAGCCGTGATTGAATTAGAGAGACTGCTACGGCATTAGCTGTTCTCTTATTAAGTTGAGGACGCAGCTGACCCAGGGCGCGTAGATGAAAGAAACAAGCCCTTACCACAGTACCAATGTGCGGAACCATTGTAAGGTTATTGTCAATAAAAAAACCAAGGTCTCTAACAGTGTTGGACAAGGGGATATCCGAGACACCAACTTTGATTGATTCAATATCGACCTTTCTGAGACTGGTGTTAGAACCACACAGAATTGCCTCTGTCTTTTCATCATTTAACTTGAGTCTTTTTGCTGCCATCCATGATTTTACTGTAAGACAGCAGTCTTCCACAGCCCGAATAGCATCACCGCAAGCAGAAGGATCAGGCTTGAAGCTCTTGTACAGTTCTGTGTCGTCGGCAAATGTTTTCCGGGAAATTCCATGATTTTCAACAATTCTGCCCAGCTGACTAGTGTACAAAGAGAACAGGATAGGCCCTAAAACCGAGCCCTGCGGTACTCCACAGGTAAGAGGCGTGTCCCGTGATGAGGCCTGATTAACAACAACACGCTGCGTCCTGTCCTCCAGATAGGAATTAAACCAACGAAGTGCAGTTCCAGAGATGCCCGCCTCATTTTGAAGCCTCGACAGAAGAAGCTCATGGTCGATTACATCGAAGGCAGCACTGAGATCCAGCAGGACTAAGAGTGTCAGATCACCTCGGTCAGCACTACACAGAACATCACTCAGGACACGGAGTAAGGCTGTCTCACAGCTGTGCCCAGGTCGATAGGCTGATTGAAACTTATCAAGCAGGTTATGACTGTTAAGATGCTGTACAAGCTGCTGAGACACAACTCTCTCCAGAAGTTTAGATACATAGGAGAGGTTAGAGACAGGGCGAAAACTCTTGCAATCATTTGGGTCCATGCCATTTTTCTTAAGCAGGGGCTTTATGACCGCAGCCTTAAAGAGGCGTGGGACTGTTGCAGATTGAAGGCTACTATTCACAATGCGTACCAATACAGGAAGCAGAACACTCAGACAATCCAACACAATCTTGGTTGGAATGGGATCGACAATGGAATAGGTAGGTTTGGATGACATGATGAGATGACTCAGCTGCTCATGGGAAACTGGAAATAGTTCTTCTAGAGGGGTGCCTACAAAGACATTTTCCACTGCAGACAAATCACAACGTTCTCCAAAGCTTTGTCTGATTGTTTCAACTTTGTCATTGAAGTAGCTGCACAGTGTTGCTGCAGCTAGCTCGCTGCTCAGGTCAGGCAAAACAAGGGGTGCCGATTTCTTCCCTAGAAGGTCATTCACCACGGAAAACATCTTGCGAGAGTCGGTGCCAGCAGCCTTTAGAACAGCCTGAACATGCTCAGACTTCGCATGCCTGATTTCTTGTGCAAACATGTTTCTTGCCTTCCGAAACATTTGTTTGTCCACCTCGCTGCCACTTCTTCTCCAGCGCTTCTCAGCTATACGCCGGGCCAACTTAGCTTTCCGAACTGAGGGGGTAAACCAAAAGGAATCAGGTCTGTCTCTAACAAACTTTTCTGTCACTGGGGCGTATGTATCCAACAGAGATGAGAGAGTATGATTGTACAAGAGGACTAGCTGTTCCACATCATCTGGTGGTGACATCACTAACTTAGACTCAGACAGGTCCTTACGGAAAGAATTAATATCCATCCTCTTTAAATTCCTCGCCTGAATTTTTATCTTTTGAGCAACAGGCTTAATCATATTTATAGTTAGCGATACAAGGAAGTGATCTGACAAGAGTAGGTCATCAACAGTCACTGACTGAACAAATATCGCTTTGTCCGATCTTGATATAGCCCAGTCCAAGATATGACCATCTCTGTGAGTTGGTTCGACAACATGCTGCACTAAGTCAGCAGAATCAAACAGCTGTGCAAGCAGACACGTTTGCCTATTGTCTTGAATATCCCAGTGAAAATTAAAATCCCCGATAATGAGAAGATTTTTGTTGCTGATGGAGGACACAAGCGTTCCAAAGTCTTCATGAAAAATGCTATCCTTCAGTTTATTTGTGGCAGAAGGCGGTGGTCTGTAGAGAGCAACAGTTCGTACCGTGAGTTTGCCGTGTGAAATTGTAAAGTTTAGGCATTCAAATGAAGTGAATGTGATCACTTTACATAGCCTTACCGTAATAGAGGATCGGTGTATCACAGCCAACCCCCCACCACTCTGACCAGACGACCTAGGACGGTGGAAGAAAACATAGCCAGCAGGAGTCATGTCCCTAATTGCCGGTTCATCACCACCCTCGTGAAGCCATGTCTCCGTTATGACTAGGATGTCAAGTGACTTCTCTGATACGGACTGTTGAGATCACTGCTTCCTCCCTACCGAGGATCGGAGCCTTTAGGCAGTGCAATGAACCTCAGACGCGCAAACAGGGGCTGTTCCTCCTCGCATTTGTTAGCCCAACCGGCGTGCTCTTAATGTTAACGTATCTGCGGTTCCAGTATTTGAGACCCATGGGTACAGAAGTGACTTTCAAACACCAGACCATGTAACTTAGAGCTGAGATTACTCATCCTGAGGAGTCCTTGTTAATGTGCTTAATGCCTTAAAGGTATTCGACGAGATCAACGGAAAGTTGGTAACTCGACTCGTCCCGGGAGGTAAACAAGATAGCGCAGAGTTAAGCGTCACTTGAAATTGTGCTATTCAAAAGCTCTTGTGTGTAATTCTTCTTTATGATCTTTTAAAATTTTAATTTTATCTGTAGTTAAATTGTGAACTTTTCCCTCGATCCTAATGGGATCTCCATAATAATATGAAGAAGAAGAAGAAGCTTGATACACTCTTTTTTTTCTGTGCATAAGAGTGGCTTCTTGAATCAAAGTAAGTTCTGAACGTGACAACTTCCTCAATATTTCTAAACATTGGATTCATGCTTTGAAAGAAATATTCCAATAAATAAAACAGAAAGAAGAAAAAAATATAA
This sequence comes from Anisus vortex, assembly GCA_949126835.1. Lineage (NCBI taxonomy): Eukaryota > Metazoa > Mollusca > Gastropoda > Planorbidae > Anisus > Anisus vortex. The sequence goes on along the minus strand of OX421495.1, from coordinate 44,009,033 downwards.
CACTTTTCTCTAATTATAGAAGTTCATCAATAGCAAATGATAGATGGGATAGAATTGTAAATGTACAGTAATCATCTATTTACTTACACTGTTTACTCTAGAATCTTTTCAAACAATAATTATCCCAATTACGCATTAACCAATTAAAGCGACAAAGAAATTAACTAGAAAGGAATTATTATGAAGCATCCAAGGTTGTTCAAGAACAGGAACATGAATCTGTTCCATAACCAAAGGGGCATAACTCTGTTCCATAACCAAAGGGGCATAGCTCTGTTCCATAACCAAAGGGGCATAGCTCTGTTCCATAAAAAAGGGGCATAACTCTGTTCCATAACCAAAGGGGCATAACTCTGTTCCATAACCAAAGGGGCATTACTCTGTTCCATAACCAAAGGGGCATAACTCTGTTCCATAACCAAAGGGGCATAACTCTGTTCCATAACCAAAGGGGCATAACTCTGTTCAATAAAAAAAGGGGCATAACTCTGTTCCATAAACAAAGGAGCATAACTCTGTTCCATAACCAAGAGGACAAAGCCCTTCATACCCCTCCCCTTTCCAAAAAAAAAAAAAACAACAACTAGTTCATGTTGTAATCGATAATCTAACTATAACGAGATATGTGTTGGGGGTAATTGGGTGTGAGGTTAGGGAGGCGGGGGATTTTCTGCACTATAAGAACAGTGTGACCATTTAATTTTACATCCAAAAAGCAAGTATAGAGTAATCGAATGAATCCGATTCAAACATCAAAAATTAAATTAATTTCTACAAATACACACTAAGTGATTCAAACAAAAGCTGACGACTATTACACTTTGGATGAATCGATACCAGAAATCAATTGAAAATATTGATAGCGATCAAGAGGGAAACGTATCGGGCGCGATTGTGAGACGTGACTGGCATTAAGTGGACGAGGACACGTGTTTAGTAAGTGGACGTGAACATGTGTTTAGTAAGTGGACGTGAACATGTGTTTAGTAAGTTGACGTGAACATGTTTTAGTAAGTTGAATTGAACACGTGTTTAGTAAGTGGACGTGAACATGTTTTAGTAAGTTGATTTGAACACGTGTTTAGTAAGGGGACGTGAACATGTTTTAGTAAGTTGATGTGAACACGTGTTTAGTAAGTTGACGTGAACATGTGTTTAGTAAGTGGACGTGAACAGTAAGTTGATGTGAAATCGTGTTTAGTAAGTTTACGTAAACTTGTGTTTAGTAAGTTTACGTGAACTTGTGTTTAGTAAGTGGACGTGAACATGTTTTAGTAAGTGGATGTGAACATGTGTTTAGTAAGTTGATGTGAACACGTGTTTAGTAAGTGGACGTGAACATGTGTTTAGTAAGTGGACGTGAACATGTTTTAGTAAGTGGATGTGAACATGTGTTTAGTAAGTGTATGTAAACATGTGCTTAGTAAGTGGATGTGAACATGTGTTTAGTAAGTGGATGTGAACATGTGTTTAGTAAGTGGATGTGAACATGTGTTTAGTAAGTGGATGTGAACATGTGTTTAGTAAGTGGATGTGAACATGTGTTTAGTAAGTGGATGTGAACATGTGTTTAGTAAGTGGATGTGAACATGTGTTTAGTAAGTGGATGTGAACATGTGTTTAGTAAGTGGATGTGAACATGTGTTTAGTAAGTGGACGTGAACATGTGTTTAGTAAGTGGACGTGAACATGTGTTTAGTAAGTGGATGTGAACATGTGTTTAGTAAGTGGATGTGAACATGTGTTTAGTAAGTGGACGTGAACATGTGTTTAGTAAGTGGATGTGAACATGTGTTTAGTAAGTAGATGTGAACATGTGTTTAGTAAGTGGATGTGAACATGTGTTTAGTAAGTGGACGTGAACATGTCCTTAGTAAGTGCACGTGAACATGTCTTAAGTAAGTGGACGTGAACATGTGTTTAGTAAGTGGACGTGAACATGTGTTTAGTAAGTGGACGTGAACATGTGTTTAGTAAGTGGACGTGAACATGTGTTTAGTAAGTGGACGTGAACATGTGTTTAGTAAGTGGACGTGAACATGTGTTTAGTAAGTGGACGTGGACATGTGTTTAGTAAGTGGACGTGAACATGTCTTTAGTAAGTGGACGTGAACATGTGTTTAGTAAGTGGACGTGAACATGTGTTTAGTAAGTGGACGTGAACATGTGTTTAGTAAGTGGAGTGAACATGTGTTTAGTAAGTGGACGTGGACATGTGTTTAGTAAGTGGACGTGAACATGTGTTTAATAAGTTTAATAGTACATATTTATTATTATTAATAAAAAAAAATGAAACGAACACGTGTTTAAAAAAGTTAAAAATACGCGTGTTTAATAAGTAGGCGTGAACAGGTGATTAATAACTAGAAGAGATCACGTGTTTAGTAAATAGAGGAATATACGTGTAAAATATGTTCTTAGTTGTATGTTAAATGTTCTCTCAGCTTACATTATGTTTGTTGGCAGCGCTATACAAATATTATTATTATTATTATTATTATTATTATTATTATTATTAAATACGAAGTTGGAGCGAGACAGAATGTAAAAAAAATGAGGGAGTCATGTATAACAACTTATTTATCATAATGGCGGCTTTATTAAAGTTTATTGGGTTAAGAGTTGTTTTTTTTTAAATCACATTGATTTCATATTATTAAAGCTTAAGAATTATTATCTTTAAAAAAATGTCTCAGATATTGATTGTAATAAAAATGGATGTCCACTTTATGCCGTTAAAAATTCTGATAATTTTGACTTTTTAAATAGATGTCTAAATTTTATTTTTTAAATGCTGTTCATTGTTTTCAGAAGCTGTCTACTATGACTTTATTTATTTCCTTTTTTTATTTCTTTTGTGGAACTTTTTAAGCATTGATATAAAAATAAAGGATTCCTTGTTTATATTATATCTTATGTATTACAGACGCACCTAAGAAGATTATTGCGTCCTACGAGGTCTGAGTCTAGCCCTGCTACCTTTTTAGTGTTTTAAATGATGCTAAGTTACTGGTTTTCCTGGTTTTGTTCAGACAACCCATTTCATGCCCGGATGCCACTCAGCAAGAAAGATTGCTTATATGCATATGTTCTCACATAAGGGATAAGGAAAGTGTTTTTGTCTTTATGTTTATCTGAGCATTGCAACAGGTTGTTTTTGTGTTGTATTTCTAAATAAAAAAGTTAATGACCTATGTATTATTACTACTTTATTGTTTGTACTAACCGTAGTACCAGCCGACCTCTAATTGACTCAACCATTTAAAAAAACAAAGCTTTACTCTTCTCCCTTCTGTCCTCCAGTGCCTCTAAGTTTAGTGATTTAACTATTGGTGTTACTCTTGTCAGTTATTAATATTTGCAAAAAATGAACCTTGCAGCTATTTGCCTAATTTCTTCAAATTTTTAAAAATGTTTTCTTTAGTGAGAAAACAGTGTAAGTAGTAAAATTAATTTTGACTGCAATAACCCACATCTACATTGCACTATTCGCCCCTACTTTGTACTCTCCCCCACATCTTGCACTCCCTCCCCCACCACGCCTTTTACTACCTTCTTAACTAGCCCCTCCTCCCGCGCTGCGATCATGGCTATTCCAACTGGTGAGAGTAAACTTATGAATCTGCACACAACGCATGTAAAAATTCTCTTAACCCTTACAGTCCCGGGTGCGTATATCTTATACGGTAAGTTTACGGTAAGTTTACAGACGTTCCTTCTAGGTAGAAGATTATTACGTCCACTTGGCCCAAAACTCCTGCAGGGCGACAGGGATCCGCCGGTGGCAGGGCTAGAACCCGCGACCTGTCAGTTGGTTTTTGGTTGACAGTCCGGTGATCTAACCGCTGGACGTGAACATGTGTTTAGTAAGTGGACGTGAACATGTGTTTAGTAAGTGGACGTGAACATGTGTTTAGTAAGTGGACTGAAGGCAGCTTAGATAGAAGTAGGTCGGTACGGGAAGGGTTAAGATAAAATGATAAAACTCAACTAATTTACGATGGGGCTAATGTCTGCCTGCAATCTTTAGACTCAATGCGCAGCCAATGGCAGACGATAAATTCCAGCAACTAATATTTTCTGTCGTTGATTAATTAACACAGAAATATAAAAAAAATGAGAATATTAAATGCCGTAAACAAATCATGTAGCATCGATTAGTGTTTAAATAGATCGATGGAGCGAGATAGCGATAGATTGACACACAGGCGGATAGATGGAACAATCGGTCGATTGAGTAAGATAGCGGAAACATTTTGATAAAAATGTGCCAAAATAGGATTTCTAATTCATTCACCGTGCCAACAATATATATGTTCGTCTGTGCTTTTCTTATAGGAGGATTTTGGATTACATTATTTGAGGAGGGGGAGGGTGTCTTCCGCGTGCTATTTAAAAATGTTCTGCGTGCCAAGTCTGGGCAAGCGCGTAGTAGGTTGGCGACCCCTGGAGTAAAAGATCGGTTGGTAGCTAAACGAATAGACAAATGGTTAGCTATTTGGATATCTGGATAGCTCGAGACACAGACAGGATGATAGATACAAAAGGCATATGGACAGATGAACAGATAGATAGATATGTAGGGACATATAGTTAAATAGAGAGAGATAGACATCCAGACAAACAGATCACCATGTTAACAACCGGTTTTTTTCCTCCCTGCATGTCTTCAAACAACAAAATATTGGTCAACTGCTAAGGGTGAGATAAGACGGAACATCACGAAAAGAAAATAACTGTCCAGAATGATTGTGTCCGAAATAAGTGCCAGACATAGAAAAAAACTGGGGTGGTGAGGGCGGAGGAAAATTGCCCTGCTGCCCAGAATTCACCTTCTCTCTCTCCTCATTTTCTTTTCATTTTTTTTTTAAATTTAATATAAAAATCTGGCTTATTAACTGAAGCCTATCCCCCCCCCCCCCCACAGCCCCATTCCATGTTCCATTCCTCTAGAAACTTTATTGTATCCGTTATCATTCTCCTCAACTCGGCGCACACCACGTCGTATCGACGACGGAGGAAAAACGTGGAGATCACGAAAACACGAGGAAAACACGTTGTTGTTTTTTTGCCGTCGATACGACGTTGTGTGTCCGCTGGGCATCAGCTTAGAATTATGCAGTATGTGAAATACTAGATGGCCTTCAGCTACTACGTCATTGATATAGACTACAAAACCATTCAGTGATAAAAATTACAGGGGATTCCCCTTTTTATCTTTTCTTATACATTACAGAGGCTCTTTCTATAAAAAAAAGATTATTGCGTCCTACGCTCATCCGTGGTCCGAGTCTAGTCTTGCATTTTTATTAATGTTTTAAATGATGTTAAGTTACTGGTTTTCCTGGTTTGTTCAGGTAACCCATTCTATGCCCGAATGCCACTCGGGAAGAAAGAGTACTTATATGCATTTACATAGCGCCAGCTACAGGTTAGCAAATAGTAGTTTTTCGTTTTGAAATTTCTTATAAGACAAGTTATATTGTTTCTTCGAAAAGCCACATAAAGGCGTTGTCGTTGTTCCTTATCATATCCACATAAAGTTTTATCTTTGTAGCTACTTATGTACAGCTTTGTACCTTTTCATGGCTTCAGCTAAGATTTGTGCAGCCTCTCAAGTCTTAATTTGAGATTTTGTGCGACCCGTCTCATAGATTCATTCAAGTTTTGATATTTTGTTAACGTTAATGTATATTATCTTTTTATGTGTTTTCAATCAAAACAAATGGTTGCGTGGAAACAGAACGCACTGAGTTTGCTAAATATGATAACATTCATAATGACCATATGTGGCGATGTCACTGTAAATAAATGACGCCACGGACCTACTGGAAGGGGAGAGGGGGGCGTCCTCCTATGGAGAAAAAATAGGGGAAGGTCTGACATTTCCTGATGACTTTTGACGATTGGAGAATGGAGGGGTGGTTGAGGGGGGGTGCATAAAAAATTAGCCGAAATCACGTTATGAACGGCCCCTAAATGTATTATGTGTATATTGTTAAATATGATCCAGATTTATGATATGTTTTGTAGTACGGCGTAATGTTTATTGACTCCTACTGGAATCGACCTAGCTCTACAATCATTTGTCTAATAGTCTTTACTGAATACTGTCTTGGCACTAGAAGAGGTAGCGTTAGGATGACCTTGGCCTATAGTCGCGATGACCCGCATGCAGGCAATATAAGATTATCGAGGACGTCTATCGAGGGTACTTCCGTAAAATCTCAAATCGTGCATTCATGGAAGCACATTTATTGAATCTAACAGTAACATAGAAATCTTTAAGTTTTTTTGTCATTCGACGAATCAACAGCGACAACTCCAATGATTTAGATATTCAATTTAGAATAAATAGATCGCGTAATAAATAGTTATTTAGCAATGGTTTTCATAAATCATAGGAAATAACTGTTCACTTCCAGTGGAGGGCATATCAGTGTAGTTATAGGTATATCACTGACCTTTTAAAGAAAAATGTTTCAAACACTTCCATTTTTGTGCGTGTGTGTGGAAATTTGGTGTTTGCCTCACCTCCAGCAGAAGTGAAAATCTTTTCTCCTCGAGTTTTGGCGACTGCGCGATCTAGTTAATATAAATCTTTGAGTGAGTCTATAATATATAATATATAATAAATAATATATATAATATTTATGTCCTTGGTAAAAAGCAACAAACCCAACATTATAACAGAAAAAAAACACACATTTGAATTCATTGTTTTAAAATTGTTTAAAAGTTTGAAGCATGCTATTGGTCCGAAACGATAGAACACATTATTTTGCTTCGTAAAAGTTTAAACTCATTGACAAGCCAAAATTAAATATTTGTAGGCATTTTCATGCTCTAAGCCCAATTAATTATTAGGCTAATTGTTAAAATAGTTAATGTCTATTCCAGACCAGACCGGGCCATGAGGGCCTTTGAGGTAAAGCTAACTAGTTTCACTGGCTACGGCGTATTAGTGGATGTGTGGCCAGCTCAATGCCGTCTTTACTTTTCACACCCCCCCCCCCCCCCCCCCAAAAAAAAAGTTTAAAAAAGTCAATTATCCTTTTGAGATCAAGTTTGAGCATAATAATAATAATAATAATAATAACGGTGCTTCTATAGCGCATATCCCGTAGGTGACAGTTCTATGCGCTGACGATAGTTACAGAATACAGACAACGAAATATTTAATAATACGCAAATTCTGCTAACGAAATAGGTGAGTCTTCAGTCGGCTCCTGATGTTGTCATAGCTAGGGCTCTGGCGAAGCTGTAATGGGAGGTGATTCCAAGCGGACGGTCCTGCGTAGGAAAATGAACGTTCGCCAACGGACACTAGCCTACACGAGGGATCTGCAGAGTAAGCGCGTCTGAAGCCGAACGAAGTGGGCGGAATTGGGTGTAAAGCTCCAGACAAGAGCGAAGGTAATCCGGGGCACAGTTATTCAGACACTTATAGCATAGAGAAGCTAGCTTATAAGAGATCCGGTTGTTGATGAGTAGCCAGTGCAGAGATCGGAGCAGAGGAGTGATATTATTTGACTTCTTCTTCTTGAGAACTCGTCGGGCTGCGCAGTTCTGGATACGTTGGAGGCATATATGGCCTGTTAAGCAGCGTTCACAACTTTCCGTGGTCATGGCATGTTGGGGGGATTGTGTGGGCAGCAAGATGCCCAGTCGCCTTTACCCTGTCAGGAACTCAAAATTTGGTCCAGTAAAAAAAAATTAAAGTACCCGTCTGACCAAATAGATTATAGGGCCTGTCAAGCAGCAATCGCCAGTTTCAGTGACAAGGCATACGAAGGGGGATGCAATAATTAAAAAGTAATATTAGTTATATTAAAAATCATAACTTTTTTTTCGCATCACTATCAAAATAGAATCAAATTTGGAAACTTTAATTTTAATAAAAAGGGAGATAATTAAACTGCTTTATTTGCGTAAATTTTTCAAATATGTTTCATAATTAATTTTTTTCTTTTATAAAAGAATAAATGGCTTACCATTTATAACTTTAAAATTATCAAACTGTAAAAGATAGTTGAAAATAATATAAATATTCTATGACTAAAGAATTTATATGTACATTTCTAAACATTACAATAACTTCCCAGTGTGTATAATTACTACGTATCTATTCCGCTTAACGATGATATAATGCATTATCGATGTGTAGTATAAATTAATTGACATTTAAAGAGAATATCAAAATATAATTAAATTTATATCTACATAGACCTTTTCATTTTATTAATTATTCAAAAAAAGAGGTCAATGTCTACGCATGCGCAGTCGCTAGGGGGCAGAAATTGTCAATAAAACCTTCTTCGCCTTTGTTATTTTACTGGGGGCCTAGTGGTTTTTAGGCGTAATTATATTAGCTTTTCATTTTACAAAAAAACTAATTCATAAAAACTTTATACCCAGAAGCTAGGGAGCGAACTGTACTTTTCTTTTACCTTTTGAACCAGTTTTTAACCCAAAAAACATTTATTATACATTCTAGGCCTAATGCGTCTATAGTTACCATGTCACCATGTTAATACAGATTGGCGTCGAGCGATCAGTAAATCGTCTTTAAGCATACAAATAAAATTTAACATAGTTATATATTTATAAAGCTTTGTTTGTGTTGAAGTATCAACGCGTAGGCTATATTGTATTAAGTTATTATTTGTAGCAATAGAAATCGTAACTTTTAATTATTTATATTTTTTTTATCGTTCGATTTCGATGTCACAAAAGAACCTTGAAAAGCCAAAGTAAGCTCATCACAGTTTGATTCTGAAAAGGCCTAGGTCTATGTCCCGTAGGCCTATGCTATTGTTTGACTTGTTCTGGGGTTTTATCGTTAAAATATTGTATGTAGAAGTAGTTAAGCGGGATTATAACATATTAGTAGGCCTAGACATAGCTATAGGCCTATAGCCGCCTATAGGCTATAGTAGTCCAATAGGGACTATAGGCTATATAGGCTATTATAGGCCCTAATAGGCTAAGCTAAAGTAGCCTAAAGGCCTATATAAATTATAAATATAGGCTTATGGCTTATAGGCTTATTGGATTGGCCTATAATAGCTATTATTTAATATAATATAGCATATCGAATCGGCCTATCACATATAACATATAGTTTACTATAATAGGCCTAATTATTAGCCTGCCTATAGACCTAGGCCTATTACTATTAGCCTATTAGTACATTAGCCTATTATAGTAGCCTAAAGGTTATACGCTCAAACAGTTTAAACTATTAAACAATTGAAAATATTTATTATTTACTATAGAAAAGTGTTGATTAACCGATTGCGATTGCATGAAATAATTAAGCGAATATGAAGGTAGGCTATGCTATATATTTGATATTTGCAAACTGGTGCGTGTTTTCTTCATGAATTTTTAGTTATAGGCCTGTTATTGAATAATATTTCATGCATAGGACTAATGAAATGACAATAAGTCACAATATGAATTGGCCTATATATCTATATCTATATCTAGGCTATAATATATCATATTCAATATGGAAAACATAGGCCTACGCCGACATACGGTCATAGACCCGACTATACGACATAGGCCTATATATATATATATATATATATATATATATATATATATTAGCCTCTTCCTACGAACAATATATATTTTTTTAAAGTTTAACATAATATTTGCTATGGTTATGGTTTTTATATTCGTGAAGATGCATCGGCTCTTATGCGTCTGTCTCTATCAAACATTCAATATGAAATATATCTAGAATTATATTTGCCTTTTTATTAATCAAAACAAGCGATCTAGGTCTAGGGCTAAGTTAAGCAATAGCTTGAATAACCGACAGTAATAAAAGCATTATAGGCCTAATTATTATTTTTTCGATACAAAACTAGTTCTAAACGTAATTTTTTTTTTTTACATTGATTCTCATTGAAGAAACTCAACAAAAAGTAATGACACAGTGATCACGATAGAATCGACCATAATATTAAGGTCCAAAACATAGAGTCCAGGTCAAAAAAAAATTTTCTTTAAAAAATAAAGAAGCTCTAAACGTTATTTTTAAACAATTCCCTTCCTAGGTTCTTAGTTTAAGATCTCCATGTGTTTTTATGGTTTAAAGTTCAAAAACAACTATAATAACATTAAAAACCCCCAACACCTTTAGTAAAATACTATATGGAAAGAAGGAACAAAAATCTTTGTGCCCCCAAAAGAAATATATGTCAGTGAGTCTCAAGGCCACGCCCCATTTCCGGGGTCAAACTAAAAAGGTCTATATCGACAACCAAATGATAGATTTTAGACAATGTAAAGTAAAATACCGGTCGACCGAAATTGATCAAAGGGCCGATGAAGCAACGTTCACCAGTTTCTGTGGCCACGGCATCCTAGGGGATTGTGTGGCCAGCACAATGCCAGCCGCCCATCAGGTACCCATCAGACACAAGGACACCCTAAACCAGGAACAAATCCTTTTCATCAGTATTCGAACCCAGGACCCTCTGGTACGTTGAGCCCGTGGTCGCTCGACCAGCGAGTCACCAACTATAGTCAGGACAGAACTGGGTAGACAGACAAAGGGACACCCTACAGTAGAAGGTTGAAAAATTACATTTTGCGTAGACCTCGATTCGATCACAATAGATTTCGGAACTCCATGACGGAGCGCTGGCGCGAAACCACCATGACCTAATTAAAACGATTCATTTGTAGTGGAAAAAAAAGAAATGGCGGCGATTACTTTTGCATATAGTCAGGACAGAACTGGGTAGACAGACAAAGGGACACCCTACAGTAGAAGGTTGAAAAATTACATTTTGCGTAGACCTCGATTCGAACACAATAGATTTCGGAACTCCATGACAGAGCACTGCCGCGAAACCACCATGACCTAATTAAAACGATTCATTTGTAGTGGAAAAAAAAGAAATGGCGGTGATTACTTTAACTTCTTTATTTGAAAAACACGAGTTCGTTAAAATGTACAAACGGAAATAAGACATAGACTCTCATAAGTAAAAGAAAATCATTCATAAAATATTTTCTCAGTATACTCATAAAAAGAAAATCATTCATAAAATATTTCGAGTATTAAAGACCATCTGAAGAGGTTTGCCTCAAAATGATGAGATTTGTAAAAGCTTCATGCGGATGTCATAAACTCATAAAAAGTAAATCATTCATAAAGTATTGTTGCACTAAAGTATCATTTGAAACTTATGGACAAGACTTAATAAGCCCTGACCTTTTCAATAGGTCAAAATTAATCGTATTCACGAATTTCCGGTTCATTTTCGTCAACAACAACAAAAACACATGCTTTTGCTGGTGTTTGAGAATTAATTTCAACCTCGACGGCCAGTTCTGGTCTTTTATAAATATACAAAGGTTACACGATTAGTTTGAGGAATCCGTTTTTAACATCAAAAGTGAGTATGCGATAATTAATACTCGAAGTGTTAGTCGCATTAAGTTAAATCTAGCTTTATATTTTTAAAAAGTAGTTAAGAGTAGCGTTTCTTGGTTATATAAAAAACATAATCCGTAGATACATAAAAACAAAACAAAAAAAACCCAAAAAAAAATGAACATTATTTATTCAAGCAATAAGTTAGGGATTATACATAAGTGATTCTTCACGTCTGACGTTCACAATACATCGTTACCTTTCGGCAACAACTTTCGGAAATGAAATAAAATTTAATCCACTACAACTTTTCTTACTCGCAGTACAACCAGTAACGCAGCACACAGACCATGTTTTGTTAGCAAATGAACGAATTGGACCGGAAACGTTGGTAAACCATTAACCTTTAGGTTCACCATGCATGCGTACTACTTAAGATATGTCCATAGGAGAAAAAGAAAATAAAACACCCCAATTAGCACTGACCTGTGTGAAACAACAACAACAACAAACAACGTGCTCCCAATAAGTGACACTTACTTCTGGCTCAAGTGCAGACAGTCCCCACGGGAGTAATCTGCCCTTGTTGATTGGCCAGAAGACAGAATACCCGTGGACACACATTTGTAAAAGGGGGGAAATTACTTAAGTTTAATGGGTGGGGCCGGTTGAGTAGAGAATTATTGATGGAATCCATCGGGGATCGAAGCAGCTTTGTTCCATGCTGTATTGCTTCTGGGGTTGTTCTATGTTCTGCGTCTTAGAACTAGGTGCACGCGGTCTTTTATAGATCTGGAAGTCTTAATGTAGGCCTATGTATCGTGTATTTCTTGTTCTGTTTGCACATCAGGGGTTGATTGTTTATTGGCACATTTCATTAGTATTGGTCATGCAAGGTGTCAGCCTTTAAGACTATATGTTGTATGTGTTGTTCGTCCCTCATTTCCTTTCTGGGGATGACCACGTCTACCAGTTGCATGTATATTTTAAAGACGTAACTTGCGCTTTATTTTGATTAAGGTGAGGGAGAGTTGCGCAGGTCGTCACAGCCTCACTCTGTGGTCCCGTGTAACGTATTCCAACGGCAGGACGATGGTCCAGACGGTTAGATAATAGATTGGGATGCAGTGGATGATGGCCTACAGTGGTCTGTTGTGGCCTAACTGTGCCCTTCCTCAACACTCCACAGTGTGTTGCTGTAGCCTGTCTTAATTCCCGTGGGGTCTTAGACTATATCGCTATTCAAACATTGACAATGATTATAATGTAATAAAGAAAGAGGAGAGAGAGTGAGAGAGAGAGAGAGAGAGAGAGAGAGAGAGAGAGAGATGAGAGAGGGTTAATATAAGAGAAAAAATTAAGCACGCAAAAAAAGTCCACCCCCCCCCCACCACCACCCCCCCAGTTACAGATAAGACGTCACAAGGGGGATCACGTGACAGTAAAGTCTTTAAAAAAATGTAACCGAGAAAGAAACGACTTGGCATAAAGCGAAACAAGATTATGTTCCATGTTTTGAATATATCTGTTATATAGTTATACATCTTACTTTATACACGAGACTTTCCTTGTGAGCTGAATAATAATAATAATTGTGATGGAGAAGAAGAATCGCATTTATTTTGTGGTTTGGAGTCGCTTCTTAGCCTTTTTTCTAACGTCTCTTGCTATACATATTTCTCCAGATCTTACGTCATTTCCTGCTTTGTTTGTATTTCCTCTAGACCTCATCTTATTCACGTGCCGTCGCATACTTTTCGAGTATGTGCTTCCGGTTAAAGTGTAAATACGTGTTGAGAGTGTCCACGTGGTTGTCTGGAGAGTGAGAGAAAGAGAGAGGGAGGGAGGGGGAAAGTGAGAGAGAAAAAAGAGGGACAGAGAGAAATGGGGAGTGGGGTTAATGGGAGTGAGAGAAATGGACAGATGGCGAAGAAAAAGAGGCAGGGGGCAGTAAAGATGGAAGTGGCTGTTTCTGTGGCCATGGCATGCGAGGGGATGTGTGGCCAGCACAATGTCAAGCCGCCTTTGCTTTACCTCAACTAGTATCAGGTACTCATCAGAGCTGGGTAAACTCCGCTGGGCACCATCAAATCCAGGGAAAGAATTCTAGCCTGCACCAGGATGCGAACCCAGAACCTTCGGATCGCCAGTCGAACGCGCTGCCGATCGGCCACAATAAGAGGAGGGATAAAGTCAGGAAAACTGAGAAAACGATGAGAAGGCAATACCAGGGAAATGACGGGATTTAGTCTGGGCAATGTAATCAGAAGGGCGTAGAGGCGAAATTATTGAAGGAGGGTGAAAGTCACGTCATCTGTGGCGCCCCAACGGCCCAAAAGACTAAAGGACATGTTAGATGTAGAAACTGCCCTAGACACTGATACCAAGACTCTTTCATCTTTGGAACTCGCGCCAATGGAAGCTTATGGAATTTCGGAGGGCGCTATTGTTCAACTTTGTTTGACACTCGTATGACGTCTCGATGGACTTAGTAGTGACGTCACTGTATCCCGACTTAGACTTGGGGAGTGGAAGGGTGGGTGAAGGGGAGGGGGGGGGGGAGAGACTACAGATGCTAAATGCTTAAGGTTCACGGCTGATGCTCTGTGTGTGACATAACAGTGCGCCCCCCCCCCCCAACACATATTCCTACAAACCATATAAAAAAAATTAAAGGATAATAATTACAAAGATATATTATATACATCTGCAGTTAGAAATAAATAAAGATAGATCGATAAATTGACGGATATATAACTAGAGACTAGGTAGTTAGATAGTTACCATAGATATAATAACTAGATACTTTTGGTGATAGATTTTAAAACATTATAGACAGACATCGATATATAGATAACCAGATAGATGGAGAGAGAGAGAGAGATGGATAGATACACTATTAGATGGACAGATAAACAGAGAGATGGATAGTTAGGCAGATAGATAGGCAGATTGATAGATAGACACATAAATAGATTTATTAGAAAGTCACTTACCTACAGAGTATCTACAGCTCAGATCGCTTCTCACATAATCCTCTGTTTTCAAGAATCTCACACACGATTAGTTCATACCATATAATTTTGTCAACATTAGATCTACCGTAGTTCTTCGACTAAGTGAATCTCACACACGATTAGTTCATACCATATAATTTTGTCAACATTAGATCTACCGTAGTTCTTCAACTAAGTGAGCACTGTTTCTTCACGTCGATCTAATTAGCCTGCAGATTAGACGAAGGTGTGTCGCGGTAAGAAAAGGGGACAGAAGGGGGGAGGGGAAGGGCTGGAGACAAACACCTTACTCCCACAAATCGATACTCGATAATTAGCATGGGTTTACTGATTGCCACTTTACTGGTTAGTGCGGAAGACTGAGTGTGGCCTTTGTACTAGATACTATAGCGATAATGGTTTCCTTGTGTGTTTATTGTTGATCTTAGTAAAACACGTTTATCACGGCAATTAACGGAGATTAGAGAGACGAGTATATTTGTTTTTATACTGAATCTTTCAGGTAGAAAGGGGGGCAGGTAGATGAGTAGGTATTTAAAGTAGAAGGAAGCTAGGTAGTTGAGTAAGTGTGAAGAGAGGTAAGCGGTAGTTAAATAACTAAGTAGGTTAGTTAAGTAGGTAGGTAAACAGACAGGTGTGTATGTACATAATATGTAGGTATATGGGTGGGTAGATATGCTGATAGGTATGTAGATAGGAAGGTAGGTACGTCCGTTGGCAGTTATGTAGGTAGGTAGGCTAATGACAGACCGACAGACAGGTAGGAGGGTTAACAGCAGACGGGGAGGAAGATATATATAGAGAAAGAGAAAGAGAGAGAGTAAGAGAGAGAGAGTAAGAGAGAGAGTAAGAGAGGGGGGTAGATAAGCTAGTATCTAGAAGGATAGACACATAGGTAGGTTGGTAAGTATGTAGGTTGTTAGACAGACACAGACAGGTTGGCTGTTTGGTGTTAGGCAGGTATTTATGTAGGTATTTAGGTATCATTTAGGCAGATATTTAGGTAGATATTTGGGTACGTAGACCGACCGACAGATGTGTAGGTAGGTAGGTAGAACATATAAATAAGGGAAAATATAGTTGGAAAGATATATCCTATGCCTTGTAACTGACAGATGTAAAAGTAGTGTTAAGAAGACATGTAGATAAATAGATAGATAGATAGATAGATAGATAGTTAGATAGATAGATAGATAGATAGATAGATAGATAGATAGATAGATAGATAGATAGATAGATAGATAGATAGATAGATAGATAGATAGAAAGATAGATAGATAGATAGATAGATAGATAGATAGATAGAGATAGATAAGGTAACAGATACACGGAAAGATAGTTATATCCTATGCCAGGTAAATGTACAAAAATCAATTTTTCCACCTGCTGCTACTGGCAATCAATTCTCAAATGAATAATGTACACCCTAGCCAGAACTAAGGGACATTACAAACTTCTCTTTAATGGAATCTTACATCACTTCCTTCTCCCTTACCGTCCCGTCACACCATTCACAACATTCATGAGTTCTCCAGAGCTCTGGCATCGTCACGCCTGACTGGCTATTCAGGTCGCACTTAAACCTTGGAAATACCTGTAATAAGTGAGCACTTATAGAATACTTAATAAGTAATTCAGCTTTATCTGTTATGGTGGTTTTTTTTAATATCGCCATAAACTAAAAAGTACTTGGATAATGTTTAAATCTAAGATACTCCTTCCTGTGATACTCTAGAAATTACATGATTGACTTATCTTATAAGTTGCAGACGCTCCTCCTAAACAGTATAGTATGCGAATACTTATTTTGAGCCTAGTTTTTCAAGGCGTATGTGAACTGAAGCATAGGGCCTACACATTCAACTTATCATTGTGTAATGTTAAATCGTGTCATTATCTTTTTTAATTATTTACAATTTTTGTTAAATGTAAACTGTAGGATATTAGTAAGTATATGATGAATGTCGAAATACCATTGGCATTTTAACAGAAACTTTTTATTTATGTATGGCACGAGATACAATTGCAAAGGACAGATTCACAACAGCCACACTGGGGAATTCAGCATAGGGGCCACCACTCTAACAATTTTAACAAGGGAAACAACACAATAACACAATGACACCTTCAGGAACCGGCTGAAGACTCACCTATTTCGTTAGCAGTATTTGCGTATACATATTTGAGCCCAAGTAAAAAGGTGCTCTTTCAAGGGAAAAAACTTCATATTCACAGAGCGGTGTAAAAATGCACTTAAGTATTGTCAGAATCTTCCTACACATGATTTGAATAGTGGGAAGCTAAGTTGTACACTGGAAAAGACACAGTGACGAAAAACGCGAAACAATAGAAATGGCTGCTATAGACACCTATGTGTCACTTAGGTCAAATGACAACAAAAAATTGACTTCAGAAAAAAACATAATTATTGATGGATTTATTCAAGAATTTAACACACATATCTCCATAGCCTATATTTATGATATTCAACAGTATTACAAGCATAGGAGTTGCAAAAGAGGGGGTTTAGGAGCATAAACTTCACTCACTTGAAATGACAACAACTGTCCTAAGCAACACTATTTCTTTTAAACCCTTGTAAAAAAAGTATCCCTGCATCAATTTGAGCAAACTTTGTGGCAAATAGTTATTTAAGGGCTTCTTGTATTCACCAAATGAGTTTGAGATACATATTAAGCTCCTAGGTTATTGAAATAAAGTCTAGAAAAAAGGCATGTAATTAGTCACTTAGAGTCACCGGCCAAAAAACTTAATATTTTCATCTAAAATGCGTTTTGAGTCATTTTTTAATAAATCTAGGTCAAAATGCTATCTCATGCAATCTCGTTGTCCATGTTTGGTGTGAACTAAGTCCAAGTTTTAACTATTTCATTGCATTTTGACCCTTTAATAGCGATTTTAAAAATATCAGTTTTGCGGTACGACCTTTTGACTTGGGCTCATTTACATTTTTGTCTGTTGTTTGTTGTCTATATTCTGTAACTGTCGTCAGCGCATAGAACTGTCACCAACGGGATATGCGCTAAATAAGCACCATTATTATTATTATTATTATAACTAATTACTAATGTCCGTTATTACATAAACGCATAAAAACTAGATTAGTGAAATTCGGAAAAGATAAATAAGATGTAATTATATATATATATAATATATATATATATATATTGTTACGAAACGGAGTTTATTAATATTCTCTTAAACTCCCTATTGAAATATTAAGCCAAAACGAGAATGTAATGTTGGAGGAATAGTTGACGATATTATTTACACAATGAACGCCTCCCTAAGCAAATTATTCACTCGGTCGGATGGCTCCCTTTGGAATGTTCTAGAACTTTGTATCGTTTTGAACACTTCCGGTCTGAGTATCGTTAGTCGGGTAATAGTTAGTTTTCCCTCTTAAATTAAAATGGCATCATTATAGTCAATACTTCCGACAGGAAAATCGAATCAAAAAAATTAGCCGATATCTAACTAGGGCCGAGTTGGGCGGAATTCTGTCTCTTTTTCATGGTGTCTCTACTGGAGTAAGCATATCGCTTCGCTCTCTGAACCACTGTAATGTTTATTAACCCTTCCCGTACCGACCTACTTTCTATATATGCTATCTCAGTCCCGCTATATACGCGCCCGGGACTACAAGGGTTAAGCTGTTGATTCTTAACATGGAATACGTGCATTTCAACTCTGGAATATGTGTTATATATTTATAATTATTGGATTATACTGCCTTTATTATTGAAGAGCATGTTCTCTTAACAAGTTAATATCCTGTTCTATATTTCATTTTGAATGGAATGGATTTGTATATTATGTACATACATGAAGATTACCACCATCGTTCTTACATTTGGAGTTAATAAATATTCCTCGTTTATTCCATCTGGAGTTATTACATTCTTCAATGTTGACTGTGTATGCAGTTCATATTAGCTTTACATAATTAATAATCTACTTCAACGTTTACACGTATACAACTGTTAAGAGCCATTTATTTACTTGCATTGTCATACGATAGATTCTACACTACTTGCTACTAATGTTCACTCGCCTAGGGAACTGTACTGGGACCACCTTAGACAACATAAATTAATAATCAACATATTCTACTCATGCTGTCCTTTATTTAAAGAACAATAATAATAAACAATCGGATACCAGCATAATTCAGCTGTATTTAAATATCTAAAGGGGGCTCTGAGCTAAATACATCATACATAATACTCACAGCAGAGTAAGTCATCTTTTACATCAATAATAACTATTTAATGAACTGGTTTATCTATTATCGCATTGGAAATACTTGTATAAAGGATTTGGCCAGGACAATAAATAATATTTTAAATATTCAGTTTATACAACAGTGTAGGATGACCATTGGTATATAACTGAAACGACATCATTAAAACTGATTGATAAATTCAAGCATTATCATGTTGACGGTCAGCCATGTTGCACACAAAGTAATACATGCTTTAATTAGCAGGTTGCGTAATCAGAATAATAATAATAATAATATATATATATATATATATATATATATTATATATATTATTTATATTAGTTATATATTTATATTTACTTTAATAACGACAATAGTAAAATCCCTACAAGCAGATAAAAAGGCGAAGTAGTAATAAAGTGAACAATGCATTACATTCTAATCAAAGAGAATACACATTAAAATATCTCGCAAATAAAAAATATTGAGAAAGGACAGATCCTTAAAATGATCAAAAAATGAAAAAACATACTGCACTAATGTAAGACCAGACTTAAACCTAAAAAAAATGATAAATAATCTCCGTCCATTAACCTCATGCTTTACAGCTTATTAAGCCACGCAGTGGCCGCAGTACGTGACGTAGTGTGATTATTCAATTATGATACATTATAATTAGCGTATGATGTGTTGTGTTTGCGTGTGACCTTCACTATCACCCTCTCCACATACACATGCGCACTCTATAAATAAATGTGTATGTTTACTCAACGGCTGCTTCATTACGTGCTCTTGGTGTACTCGCCAGCTGTGTTTGATTCAGAAAAAAAAAACTGATTTTTTTTAATGGTTCTTATAAAAAATAAAAGAGAGCTTTTAACATACAACTAAGAACACGGACATTACTCTAGGCTAGGAGACAAAGCTAACTGATAATATACAAAAAATATGAAAAAATCAAATAAATGTAGCATTAACTGACCCAACCTATAAGTAAGACAGTAGGGGTTTAAAGCATGTTAAATGTTAACTAAGGTAAATCTTGAAATAATGAGTTTTGAAGTTCTTTTTGAAAATATCGATAGAGCATGTTCGTCTGAGTTGAACGGGAAGTAGGTTCCACATCTTCGGACCAGATACTGAGAAGGCTCTAAGGTCAACGGTTGTCAGAGAGAAACGGGGCTCATCCAAAAGCGATGAGTTGGCGGAACGAAGTGTTCTTTGCGGGACATATGGTGTAATTAGTTCCTTGAGATAGGACGGCATCTCGTAATTAAAAAGGCACTGATGGCAAAGTAGAGCCACTTTGTATTCAATTCTGGCTTTCACAGGTAGCCAATGGAGCCGACGCAGGAGAACTGTCACAGAATCACGCCTTGACCTACGCATGACCAGGCGGGCGGCACTGTTTTGAATACGCTGTAATTTGGCGACTTAATCGTCAGGTATCCCGATTCGCAGAGCATTGCAGTAGTCGAGGTGTGAGAGTATAAAGGCAGCCGCAAGTTTCTTTGCTGAGTCAAATGACAAATAGGGCCGTATCTGACCAAGTCGACGAAGCTGTTAATAAAGGCCTCTGCATATGTTTCTAATGTGGGCATCGAAAGACAACTGTGAACAACATTGCACAAGAAGCTATAATAATTTTAAAAGAATATTTTATTATTTACTGAAAACATTAAGGAAAGTATTTTGTTTATATATATTGTAATCGGGTTAAAAATTGGCATGTTAATTTATTTAACAAAAAAGTTAGTAGGTTGAGAATCGAACACCCGTCTCCCGCATGTATATACCTAATAATTATAAGATTTTACTTACTGAAAACATTTTAGGAAAGTTTTAAGTCCTGAAATTCTTTAAAATCTTTTTTAAAAAGGAATATTAATGGAAATTATAAAAAAAATCTTCTACAGACTACAGAAAAAGAAAAAAGTTATCAATGAACCCAAGCTCTACTGCATGGCAATTGGAGACACTAATCACTCAGCTAATAGGGACGCATGCAGGAAGAGCGATCACAAAAGTAAAATATGAGACAATAAGATCAACACGGTCTTTAAAATAACAAATGGGGAACGGAATCAACACACACACATCATACATCATAGATAGATAGATAGATAGATAGATAGATAGATATTGAATTTAGATTGATCGATTGATTGATAGAATAAGTGATTGGGGGGTGAATGAAAGATCCGTAGATAGACCGAATGTTGAACGGATGGATGAATAGAGAGATAGATAGATAGATAGATAGATAGATTTACATACGTAAACCACAGACCCAATGAACATTTACGCTCAACCCTTTAATGCTGCACTTTAAGAGGTGAGGCCATAGCACAAGACTTTAGATCTGTATCTTCAGACGTCTCCTAGACACTACAAATAGTACAAAAGCCTCCAGTTTTTCCCCCCGTCACTTTCAATTGATGATCACTATGTTGGTACACGTTTGGAAACTTGGCCCGGGAATGACGAGGGTCAAAGTCTTGTCTGTTTACTTGTACCAGGCATATTAGTCTGCTTCATTAGAACCACTTATTGGGTTTGTATTCATGGGCCACATGTCCATTGATTGGGCCTATCGAGTAAATTTCTTAAACAGTACTCTTTGAATAGATGTTTCACACACTCCATAAGTGTTCACTTAATTTTTTGTATAAATAAATCGCTCGTTTACGAAATCAATCACGCACTAAATCACTAGCGTAATCACTATATCACTAACATAGTCAAACTATCACTCACTGCATCTCCTAGTCACTAAACCATTCACTAAATCAACCGTTCAACAAATAAATCAGTCACTAAATCAATCAATAAACCAATCAATTACCTACTAAATCAAACACTAAATCAACCAATGAACCAATCATTTACCTTCTAAATCAAACACTAAATCAATCAATAAACCAATCATTTACCTTCTAAATCAAACACTAAATCAATCAATAAACCAATCATTTACCTTCTAAATCAAACACTAAATCAATCAATAAACCAATCATTTACCTTCTAAATCAAACACTAAATCAACCAATGAACCAATCATTTACCTTCTAAATCAAACACTAAATCAATCAATAAACCAATCTTTTACCTTCTAAATCAAACACTAAATCAATCAATAAACCAATCAATTACCTACTAAATCGGTCACTAAATCATTAAATAAACCAATATTTTACCTTCTAAATCAGTCACTTAATAAAAAAAAAGTTAATCGCTAACTAAATCTCTTACTCACTATATCCCCTCAATAAATTACTCACCGATTCACTCACTAAATCACTCCCTCAACCAACACTCATTAAAGATCACACACAATAACAACCTGTTGCAAAGCTCAGAAAAACATAAAGACACAAACACTCTCCTTATCCCTTATGCGAGAACAATAAATGCATATAAGCACTCTTTCTTCCAGAGTGTCATCCATGGCATGAAATGGGTTTCCTGAACAAACAAGGAAAACCAGTAACTTAACATCATTTAGAACTGATAAAAAAGGACTTGACTCGGACCACGGATGAGCATGTGACGCAATACATCTTCTTTATAGAACGAGCGTCTGTAATATATTATAATATAAGACAAGATGGTCCATTTACATATTCAACGAAGCAATCTTTTTTCGCCATTAAACTTGCTGTACAGGCAAACGTATCCATGAGTGTCTAATTTATGTGTGTATTGATATGAAAATTTCAAACACTTAACCAATTCTCTAGATATAATTTATAATTATCCAGTTAACAAAATAAACAATTAAAAAGAACTCATTCAGTCAATCACTAATCCATTTACTGCATCACTTGAATTATAACTAACTAAAAAAATCACTCTTTTAATCACTCGCCGAATCACTCACCGAATCACTCACCTATTCCTTTAGTTACACACAGTTTTATTTAACCTCATTAAATTGTCGAAATTGATACACATTCTAAATGTTTTTTTTTCTCTCTCCACACTCTCCCCCCTACCTCTTTCTCTCTCTCTCTCTCTCTCTCACACACACACACACACAGCCAGCACTCAATATGTTTGTATATTCTCTGTCTCTGCCAAAAGTAACGTTTCCCGCCCACGTTGTGAATTAATTGAACACGTGGCTGGCGTGAAGGGCATTCGGGACACATTTTATCCCTCCTTTGGGGCGGCGGCACACTTTCTCTCTCTATCTCAGTTCTTGCATCTTTATCGTCATCTCACACCCCGCCCCCGCCCCTCCTTTTTTTTCAACTTGTCCCATTTTTTTCTCCATCGCTTTCTTTCTTTTTTTGTACTCACGTTATTTTTGTTCTGGACACCCTCTGCGTGTGTACTCACTCCCGCTAGTTAAAGTGTGGGTAGAACAAATTAAAAGGAATGAGAAGGTTAAATATTAAGAGAGAGAGAGAAAGAGAGAGAGAGTGAGAGAGAGAGAGTGAGAGTTACGTTAAGAGCAGAGAAAGACAGAGAAAGAGTAAGAGAAAAAAAAAAGTGACGTAGAGAGAGAAAAGAGAAAGAGATTTAATGACGTAGAGAGAGAGAAGGAGATAAAAAGAAACAGGGAGATAGAAATAAAGAAAGAAACAAGAAAGAGACAAAAAGAATGAGAGAGAGACGTTGAGAAAAAGAGAGAGAGAAAGGAAAATTTTACTCTTTCGTCGTCTTGTATTTATTGTTTACAAAATGTAATGCATCTGCCAGAACTGAGTTAGTACACGTATTTAATAGTGCTACACGTAGCAGTTTAATGAGGGTAGCCACACACGCTAGGACTTAATTATTTTCTGCAATTTTTGCCCATTGCCTGGTGAGATTATGGAGTACAATGAATTAGTAAACATCTCACTAGATATAAAAGAACTTTTCTATTTCAATTAGAGACATAATAACGTGTGCCAAAAAAAATTAATAATAATATATGAATCGTAATAGTAAATAATTACCGGTAATTTAAATGAGCATTTATATGGAAATATTTATTTATATTAAGAGAGAGAAATGGATGACACGATATATAGATAGATAGATAGATAGATAGATAGATAGATAGATAGATAGATAGATAGATAGATAGATAGATAGATAGATAGATAGATAGATAGATAAATAGATAGATAGATAGATAAAAAAAAGAAATATAAACAGACAGATGCATAGCCAGACAGACAGACAGAGAGACAGATAGACAGATAGATAGATAGACAGATAGATAAATAGTTAAATAGATATCATCTATCGATCTATCTATCTATCTAAGAGAAACTACTTGTACACAGAATAATATTTCATCCAATGTTTTGAATCTGGGTCTTTTTATTATGGCTTTTTTAATGGTTCAATGTTGTGGGCTTTCCTGACTACTACGACTAACCATGCATTCCCACGAGTTCCAGTCGGGGTTGAGGGGGGGGGGGGGGGCTGAATCTAGTTGGTTAAAGATGTTTACACCAAAATGTACTAGTAAGAAAACTACTAGATCTCGGGCTAATGTGTTAGTCACAAGTTAGAAGGGAGAGTACTCATGTTTTTATAATATTATTAGATTATTATATAATATAATATTGCTAAGACATAGTGCGTGTTATGAACCAAGGGATGGTTCGATTATAACCGAACATACAACATACAACATACAACAAACAACATACAACATACAACATAGACTAGGCTATTGGAAAACACAGAAACACAAGTAAAAAATGTTTTTTAATATTTTAAACTTTTTAACTCCATTCAATGCTTTTCTTTCTTTAAAATTGTTTTATCATTAACGTAGTGTCTACTTTTCTTTTTTTTAATGTAAAATTATTTTTGTTTAAAGTTTCAGTTTGGCGCCTAACAGTACTATGGCGCCTTGGCCCCTTCCTTCCCCCCCCTTTCTTCCATCTCTCTACTCCCTCTAATTATGTTGTACAATATCAGCTTTGTAGTAGATAACATTTCTTTTTCTTTTCTGTTTTCTTGGGAAATATATGTAGACTAAGTTTTGACTTGGGGAACGTTGGCCGAGCGGCAGCGCATTCGGATACTGGTGAAGGCCAAGATTTGTTTTCGGGTCTGGAGGGTGTCCCTGAGTGTACCCAGCTCTGATGGGTACCTGCCCATAGTTGGGGTAAAGTAAAAGGCGGCTGGGCATTGTGCTAGCCCCACAATCCCATGATATGCCGTGGCCACAGAAACTGGTGAACGCAATTTGGTCCGACGGGATACTTTACTTTTTTTGTTTTATTTTTTTACTGAATTCAAAATGGCTTTACATTGGAATAGCACAACAAACCTTCACTGAATGGTTTAACAACACAGAATTAAACTTTATTTATTATTAATGTTTTTGTTATTTATTTCTTAATTGTTTTATTTTATTTTTTTTTCATTTTTACAAATCCCGTGATCATGTAGCATAAGAGTCGGCAACGTAAGGCACGCGTGCAAGACTTGATTTTCAATGGCACCCAAAAAAGCTCTTAAGGTATCTTTTACGATAGAAGACCAGGATAACTTTAGGCTTTCGGCACGCTCAGTAAATAAGAAATCCTACTTTGGTCACACTATTATCAAAAGGTTGCCGACCTCTGATGTAGCATTTACCTAGTTGATTGTTGGTGGAGCTTTTATAAATAATCTTTGTTTAGTTTTATTCTACTAATAAGGCTCACAAATCAACAAGTCTTTTAAAAAGGTCCACCATAATTGTACCTTTTCATTTCAGGTAAAAAAACAAATTGTCACCGTGGGTGTCTATGTTCAGTGCTGCTTTTCTTCGGGGAAATACTGCGCCTGGGATGGAAACAAACATTTAAGCCCTCTCCCTATTATTTTAAAATATATCGATATTGCTTCGCCCGCTCTTCGCCCCGCCCCCCCCCCCCACCTCTTTTCCTCCATTTCCCCCACTCGCTACGTCATTGCTATTATGGTATAATTTTTTCATCTTCTTTAAACTAATCGAGTGTTGTCTGTTGAGAGAATGTTGTATTGTTCTTTTTTAAAATTCTAACCAAATTAAATTTGATGCATGAACAAACAAAAAAAACAACAATAAAAATGTCATTCTAAGAGAAACAAATTATGTTCAAAGTTTAAGAAAATATTGTTGTTCTATTCTATTTCTAATTCATGTGCAAACAAATTGGATACGTTTCAAACCGTTTTTAATTGTATATTTTTATTTTCGTTTTAATTTTAATGTTTTCTTAATTTTCTTGTTAAGTTTGATTATTTTTACAATAATTAATACGATAATTTAATTCATTCAATACTGAAAAAAAAGAGGGTTAGGTGAAATATTTAAATATTTATTATTGTCATGACAACCAATATTTTTTAGAAACATAAATAAATAAAGACACATTTCAATATAGTTTGTTTGTTGCTGTTTTATGTTTCTTCTTTTTTTCTAAAGTTAGTGAAATGACGTTGAAAGTAGTTGGTAGTTGGTATGGTATGTATTGACAAGTCTTAACAAAATATATGCATGCATAAAAGGTCCCAAAGAAAGACATTTCCGGTCTTATTCGATCATTTAATTTAAAAAACATGTCTGTGTGCTACGTTACTGGTTGTACCAAAATATATAGTAGATTAAATTTTATTTCAGTTTAAAAGATGTTGCCAAAAGAAAACGATGGATTGTGAAAGTCAGAAGTGAAATTTTACCTTTTTATAATATCAAACTTATTGCTTAATGCAAAAGGATTTTCGTTTTTTTTTTTGTTTTTTTTTATCAATCGACGCATTGTGTTTTTTTAGTAACCAAAAAACGCAACTCTTGACTAATTTATTTTAGAAACAAATCTGAATTTAACTTAACGCGACTAGCACTTTGAGTATTAATTATCGCCTACTCACTTTTGATGTTAAAAACGGATTCCTCATGACTAATCTTGTAGCCTTTTCACATTTGTAAAGGACTAGACCTGGCCGTCGAGGTTGAAATCAATTGTCAAACACTAGCAAAAGCATGTGTTGTTGTTTTTTTGTTTACGGAAATGCCTAAATAATAAACAATCTAAAAATAGAACCGGAAGTGCATGATCTCTTCCATTTGAAAAGGTCACGCCTAATTAAGACTTGTCAATGAAAGAAAAAGTGGCTATGTGTCGTCATCAAAACAAAAATCAAAGATGTCTAAATGTAAATATAAAAAGAAACAAAATATCTATATAAAAACATTAAAACGTCTATATGAAAAATTTTTAAAAAGTCATTATGAAAACCTTTTTTTTTTAAATGTCTATATGTAAAAA
The DNA here is from genome assembly GCA_949126835.1 of Anisus vortex. Classification (NCBI taxonomy): domain Eukaryota; kingdom Metazoa; phylum Mollusca; class Gastropoda; family Planorbidae; genus Anisus; species Anisus vortex. The sequence continues at coordinate 43,982,123 of OX421495.1, read as the reverse complement.
TAAATAAATAAATTTCTATATGTTAAAATAAAAATGACTATATTATGTAAACATAAAATTACAAAATGTTTATATTTACACAAATAAACCCAAAATGTCCATATATAAACATACAAAAACTCAATGTCTATATGAATAAAAAAATTAAAAAAATTCTATATGTAAACATACCAAAACTAAATATCTATATGCAAACATAAAAACACAATGTCTAAAATATGTAAACATAAAAAAACAAAATGTCTATACATCACAAAAACCAAAACGCATTTGTGTAAACATTAATAAAACAAAGTGAGTAAATTACTAAAGAAAGATAGCTCTGTGAGTAAATTACGAAAGAAAGATATCTGATTCTGTACTTTTAGAAACCACACAAGAATTAATAGTATATGCCTCAAAATAAAACGGCTTTATTAAATCTGTTTATCGTTTCCACAAGCCGAACAATTACTCACTACATACTACAAGCCAGAGCAATTTTTTTCAACACAACTCTGACAGCTGACATTGTCTGGAAACTCTTATGCCAACAATTCATCAAGCAAAATAACAACTACAACAACAGGTGCTTCTTCAATGTTTAGCTCAAACCAGAAGTGCGGATAAAAGAAGAAAATGGCTGACACGCCAAGGGAGATCATTGTTTTTTTGTTTCGTAAGTTTTGAAATCGATGGCCTCCCTGTCTCATGTTATGTCGTTTAATTAGGTCGTTTTTTTTTTTAAACAACTGACATATTTATGTTGTCCGGAATGGAATTTTTTTTTTTTAATTCTTTTTCCAACGATTCAAACTGAAACCGGATTAGCGTACAGCATGGAGAAAAATATAGATTTGGTAATCAATCGAAGAATAGGTCGCAGAACAAAACTGTAAAAGAATATGAATCAATCAAGAGATAGGTCGCAGAAACAAAACTGTAATCTATGATTCACTCAGAAAAAAATGTGCAATAAAGAAATTTAGATTTCTGAATTTCTTAGTCAATCCAAAGACTATACTAAGATGGACCGCTTGCTTTAATATTTCTGCTTTTAGATGACTCAATGCGGAATTCCCGATTCCCTTTTGTACTGTTCACTTCCGTTTTGTTTAATCGCTATGATTTTCTCAATGAAAAATTAAAATTAGAATCGAAAATTGTATAGAGCGGAAAAAAAGTTAGGCAAACGTAGGAGCGTAGAAGTCATTTAAGACAGCGTTATTGGATGCGCACGGAAAACGAACATATAAGCTCTAAAAATAGAGAAAGCGGTCCATCTTATTCTAGTCTTTGGTTCGACTCAGTATTTAAAAAAGTATTACGGAAAATGTAAAAGCAATAGCGCAGGGAAACCGTTTAGCATTGGTTATTGTGGGAAATGACGTCTTTCTTCCGGTCTCGGCTTCTAGCTGATTAGTGCTGAGGGGCTTAGACATTGTAGTAAAATTGTACATTCACTAGACGTAAACATTTACTAAAATTGGACATTCACTAGACGTAAACATTTACTAAAATTGGACATTCACTAGACGTAAACATTTACTAAAATTGGACATTCACTAGACGTAAACATTTACTAAAATTGGACATTCACTAGACTTAAACATTCACTAAAATTGGACATTCAGTAGTCTTGGACATTTACTTAAATTGTACATTTTCTAGACTTCGTCTCTAGATTGATTCACTGTGGTTAGACATTTACTAGAACTTTACATAAGTGTATAATAGTGTCCTTTACTAAAATTCTACAGTTTTGCTATATTGTACCCGTAGGCCTAAATGATCTTAAAATACAACATTTAACGCAACAACCAAAAAACCGTTGTTAATTGTGTGATTTTGAGACCATGGGCTTGGGGAGGGGCAACCGGTGTGAGTGGGGGTGTTGGTTAAGAGTGTTACACTGAAAAACACTTAACACAATTGCCCAGCACTGAAACGGCTTTTGCCAAAATCCGAACAAGTAAATTAGAATGTTACCCAAATAGAACGAGAGAGAGACATCTTCAGCAAGAAATTTCAGGTCTTCGAGTCACATACCGAAGCTATGAGCGAGTGGCAAAAAAACAAAACAAAAAAAAGAGCATGAGACTGAGAAACTCTCCCAAACCATCAATTATGAAGTCATACGTGCTCTAAATGGCAGGCACACAATGCAAGAAAATTTTAGGGGAAGTTTTTTGTTTTCATTACGCGTCCAAAGGTTTTATTTCCAATCCGATGTTTTCGAAAAATGTCACATATTTGTGTTGGCTGGCCGGGTTATTTGTGTGTTTTTTTATTTTTTTAAACCCTTTTTTTTTAAATGAATAGTCGGTTTGACTACAGAGAGATAGGCTAAATGAAAATGTGTTCTTTGGCGTGGATCCCAGAAATTTTCTTTAATGAAAAAAGAAAATGTTTTTATAGAGATTTCTTTTTAATCTGATTTCCCTTTTGACCATCCTATTCAGTTGTGTAATGCAACCTAATGTCCCTGAAAACAGACATTGTAAGGTGGGCAGTTACAGTATGATAAATCGTTTCAGTTTTGTTGTTATAGAATTGTTGCTATATTGTTATTATTATAGTTATTGTTGTCATAGCTGCAATTAGTGTTTTGCTATTTGTGTTTTTATAGTTTATGTTCTAACAGTTTTGTTATTGTAAATTTATTGTTATAGTTTTGTTTTTAAATATTTGTTGTTATAATTTAATTGTTATATTTTTGTCATTATATTTTTGTCGTTATTGATTTGTTGCTGTAGTTTTGTTATAATTTTTTTTTTTACAGTTTTGTTGCAAAAATATTTTTTTAAATTTGGTTTTTATAGAATTAATGTTATATTTTTAAGGTTCTATTTTTATCTGTTTATTGCATTATGTCAAGTTGTACTAATGGTTACAGAGGTCCAGGCAATAAAGGTGTGTGTGTGTGTGTGTGTGTTCGGTGCAGCCAGGTGTTCTCTGCAGAAATTTACTTTCGATAACGCAGGCAGGTGAGATTTGGCGGTTGCATCTGTTAAGTTAAGTGCTTTGGTTCAACGTGTCTCAAGATGTCTTTCAGTAAAACGTGTATTGAGACTTTTGGTTCATCTTGTCTCAACTCGTCTTTCATTAATCCTCTTCATTAAGACTTTTGGACTTTTCAGAACAATCTTTACTAAGACTTTTAGACTTTTCAGAACAATCTTTACTAAGACTTCTAGACTTTTCAGAACAATCTTTACTAAGACTTTTAGACTTTTCAGGACAATCTTTACAAAGACTTTTGGACTTTTCAGAACAATCTTTACTAAGACTCTTATACTTTTCAGAGCAATCTTTACTAAGACTTTTGCACTTTTCAGAACAATCTTTACTAAGACTTTTGGACTTTTCACAACAATCTTTACTAAGACTTTTAGACTTTTCAGAACAATCTTTACTAAGACTTTTAGACTTTTCAGAACAATCTTTACTAAGACTTTTGGACTTTTCAGAACAATCTTTACTAAGACTTTTGGACTTTTCAGAACAATCTTTACTAAGACTTTAAGACTTTTGAGAACAATCTTTACTAAGACTTTTGGACTTTTTAGAACAATCTTTAATAAGACTTTTGGACTTTTCAGAACAATCTTTACTAAGACTTATAGACTTTTCAGAACAATCTTTACTAAGACTTTTAGACCTTTCAGAACAATCTTTACTAAGACTTTTTTGATATTTTCAGAACAATCTTTACTAAGACTTTTAGACTTTTAGACTTTTCAAAACAATCTTTACTAAGACTTTTAGACTTTTCAGAACAATCTTTACTAAGACTTTTAGACTTTTCATAACAATCTTTACTAAGACTTTTGGAATTTTCAGAACAATCTTTACTAAGACTTTTGGACTTTTCAGAACAATCTTTACTACGACTTTTTGAAAAATTATTTTTATTGCTTTGGTTTACCGGTTCTAAAAGAGAATTCTGAGTAACTCTTTTTATTAAGTTTTTGGATTCTCTCAATATAAAAACAACAACACGAAATTGTATAAAAGATGGCTTTTCTTGGAAACCTGAGATTTGTTTAAAATTCTGGGATTTAAAAAAACAACAATAAGAACTCAGAACAAGATTATCTCAGAATTTTTTTGTTTAAATATATATCGTCTAAAAAATGAACATTTTTTGTTGGAGGCAGTAGATTACTTTTGCCAAATAACTTTAAATAAATTGAAAATCAAACTGAAAAATATTTTGACTTTTGCAAGGAAGAGGCTATACAATGATAAAAATAACGTTGATAAATTACTTTGCGGTAAAAAAAAAATAATAATGTTAACATTTTGAGAAACGCTGATGTTTATTTTTTTTAATTTTGAAGATGTAAGAGCAGGATAAAATTAGCGCTGGAAGAAAAAAACATAATACGATTCTAAATACGGGAGAAGCATAAAAGAAAATACACGTGAAGGGTGTACTCACGTTACCATGTCGATTTATCAGGTGGACACGTGGCCTTGCATTTCAATGGGCCATACATTCAACTCCATTCCATAAGTAATGTAAGAGGTCTTCCCTATACTGTATCGTCTTAGCGCGGTCGCTACATTGAGTAGGTATAAATGCGAATTATTCTTAAGGTGTGCTCTGAGGAAGAGGGGGGGGGCACACATGCAAAAAAAAGGGGGGGGGGGTGAAATACAAGTGGCACTATCTCTGGCGTCGCCTTGCTGCATGGATAGATGGATTGATAGGGGAAAATAAAGTTAGAAGGATAGATTGAGTGATGGTTAGATAGACATATGAATCGATGGATTGATATAAAGGTAAATATAAGATAGATTGCTATGTACATATGTAATTGGATAGATTAAAGAAAGGTAGATACATAGATAGATAAATAGATTGATATTGATTGGTCGATTCATTGATTTACATTTAGATAGATATATTGATTGATAAATAGATAGATAGATAAGTAGATAAAAAGAAAATAGATACATTGAAAATAGATAAATAGAAAGGCAGATAGATGAATAAATGGAAGATGAATAGATGGATAGATAGCCATATAGATAGATGGATAGATAGGCTGATATAAAGGTAGATAGATAGATAGATAGATAGATAGATTGATAGATAGATAGATAGATAGATAGATAGATAGATAGATAGATAGATAGATAGATAGATAGATAGATAGATAGATAGATAGATAGATAGATAGATAGATAGATAGATAGATAGATAGATAGATAGATAGATATCGAGATATTCGATGTTTTAAACCGTCTGAAATTCTGAAATTCCACCTACCTAAACTAGATTTCTAAAACAGTTGAAATCTATTAAATAAGCATTTATTAATGGTGACCTTGAGTGGATCAATAAGGACATTTTTTTAAAACTGTCCACTCCAATACTTCATCAGAGTTGTCAAACAGTTCCTCTCTACTCTCTACTTAATAACCAATCAGCGAGAACTAGAACACTGCGCATGTGTGGAAACCTGTCTCCTTTCACCCCCCACACAAGGGGACAGAACTATTTATGTAGAGCAGTAGTGATTTGAAACAGCTCGACATACAACATCAGGAGCCTCGTTCTGATGAAACTGACAAGTGGTGTTTCGTTTGTCCCATAAGACCTGTGACCCACTTAGTGAGATTAGTCGAGAAACTACTGGCAGTGCTTCCGTGTGTTTCCTTTTCTATGGTTTGCTCCTTTACTATTTACTCTCCTTGTCTCGCTCACACTTTCTCAATGTCCCTTTGCCACTCTTTCTTTGTGACCTACTTTGTGCTCATCTTTAACCTTTAAACTCACTGTTTGCCTGTCTTTTATTGTCTCGAGCTGTCCAACTCCCCCTCTCGCACAATCCATCTTTATCTCCAAGTCTCTTGCTATTTCTCATGTCGAAACCCACGATTTTCTCTAGACATTCACCTTCAATCATCACCTCTTTTTCTTTGCTATCCTACTAGTTCTCTCTCTCTCTCTCTCTCTCTCTCTCTCTATCGCTCTCTCTCTCTCTCTCTCTCTCTCTCTCTCTCTCTCTATCGCTCTCTGTCTATTAATCTTGCTCAGTCTATGTCTTTCTTTCCCAGTCTGTGTAATGTTTCTCTTTGTCTGTCCATCTGTCTCTCTCTCTTTGTCTTCTCTACCTTTCTCCCTCTGTTTATCCATATATCACTTTTTTTCCTCATTGTTTTTCCCTTGTCCTTCTATTTCTCTCGCATCCTCTCTCTTTCTCTTTCCTCATTATATATATATATGTGTGTGTGTGTGTGTGTGTGAGAGAGAGAGAGAGAGAGAGAGAGAGAGAGAGAGAGAGAGAGAGAGAGAGAGAGAGAGAGAGAGAGAGAGAGTGCAATATTCCAATTTCCTGAAGCCGGAAGGGTCAAAACAGACTCCAGTTGCCAATAAGCCATGCCAATCAATAAATATACAGATCAGTGCTTCCCACCATCTTGTCTTAACGAAATACCCAAGTGTAGAAAAATATATCATATCCCTAATTTATATTTTCTGACGTCTAGGCCCACAATAATTCCGTCTGGAAACTGAAAATACAAAATTGTTTCTATGCATTTCAAAGATTTTTCATTTTCATTCAATACTTTGTCTGGCTGGAAACTAAGAAATGACATGCTTACTCGGGAGTTCTGTTTTTCGCACATTTCATTTTAAAATCTCATTAATATAAAAATAAAAGTCCCATCGAAAAGACAGTTTTTTAATGCATATTTATCCCCCCGGCCGGTTATGCCTTAGACTTTACCCGGGTCAAATTAGCGGCTGGGGTGTCCCTAAGTCTACCCTTTTGTACTTGTACCTGCAATTAGCTGGAAAAAAGTCATGGTGATTCGGAATTAATATGGCCACACTATCTCCTTTAACGCCAGCTTCACTCCACCTATGAACAAATATGGTCATTAATAAAAAAAATGTGTAAAAAGATACAAAATTAAGGGACATTGGATTTTTATATAATAGGCTACGTTTTAATATGTGGTGTGTTTATATTATAATATGTGTTGTTGTATTGTGAATCGTACTTGTATTGTTTCATATGTTTTTTTCTTTTTCATTGTTAAGCATAAGCAAAGGACATTATTCTAAAAAACCCATCTAAAAACAAACCTGTACATGATAGATATATTATGCTTATAATTAGAAGAGATTACAAAAAAAAATTGATAGATTTTGGTGGCTTATACGTTTAAAATAGAATACAAATACTTGAGAATACTTGTCTTAAATAACGATATATTAACATGGACTTAGAATTGTGGGTAATGTGCACTTCAAACCTATTCTAAATAGATACTTCAAAAATCCCACTTTAGATTTTTTTTTCAGCTGTTGAAGATGCTTGAACAAAATCAAGCCATTGTGCCTGAGGGTGTAGCGAGTGTGGCTAACATGTGATCTCGTGAATCTCGTGTTATTGAGAAGGTTGAATATCCTCAACCTTTTTTGGTTTTATTTCTCTTGGATTTCAATGAGAATCTATTGCCCAATGATACCATCTCTGGTTGGATAGTATGGCAGACGTCAATCCAGCAGGTACATAGCGATCACAAAATGGAGAAAAGGGGGGATAAGAAGAGTATTAGCAAAACAAACAAAAAACAGAAACAAATTTGAATTTAGTTTTATTCATAGCAAGGGCAAGAGTATATTTTATGATTGTTTGTTTGTTTTAATTATTGTACTTTAGCTTTTGTTGAATTCAAACATTTTAACTAGAACTAAATGTATAAAATGTCTAGAGTCGAATTAATTATGCTTTTTTTTTTTTAATATTTCTAAAGGAATTTAAATATAGTAGGCTAACAGTTGTTGTCATGTCGAACTTTTTTTCATGTAAAGAAACAGACTCTATAATAATATATTATGAGATATATCAAATACTGCTAGCACAAAAGAAAATAGATGGGTCTACGTCAACTGTGACTCGGTTAAAGTGATAGAATAATATCAGAAAAAGTCTCAACTATCTCTTCCATGGTCTTTCTGTGTGAGTGTTTCAAAACTGTCAAAACACGGACATATATAATAATATAGGGTTAAGTTGCTTACTGCGTCTTTGTACGTTGGGGTAAGATTACACTGGCGCAACCGTGGCTTGGAAACTGAGGAAAGTATCACATTGCTAGACCAGGTCTTATAGAGACACATTAATCTTGTTTATATCAGGAGCGTCTGTATTGCTTAAGATAAGATAAACATTTATTTATTTTAAAATGGTTTCATTTATTTAACGGCATGTCAATCATTGGAGTGTAGTACATATATATATATATATATATATATATATATATATATATATACATATATATATATACAAGCTACATTGCCCGGCGTTGCCCGGGTGAAAAAAAAAAAAGGACTGTCTGGGGTGCAGATAACAAATTTATAAACTACACTTACTGAATACTTTTAGGAAAGTAAATAAATATTGTAATAGGGTAAAAAAATAGTCAAATATTTTTATTTAACAAAATCTATATTGCCTATAGATTTACATATTGATTTTAAAAGTTTGAAAAATTAATTGTCGAAAAAAAAAAGTATAGTCTAACTGGAGAATCGAACCCTGGTCGCCCGTATAGCAGTCCACTACGTTTACCACTGAGCTATCGAAGACACATGTCCGATGTGAAAAATTATTAGACGGTATATTATGGGCTAGGCCTAGATAGGTCAGTGACACACGTGTTTTCAAATTGACCAATGGGGATCCTCGCGGGGCTTAACACTGTCTTTTTATATATATAGATATGTATATATATATATATATATATATATATGTATATATATATATATATGTATATATATATATATATATGTATATATATATATACAGAGAGAGAGAGAGAGAGAGAAAGAGAGAAAGATAGTAAGTTTAACTCAAGAACAAGGAAATGTCTCTGTATTGCGAATTTTAAAAACATAAAATATTTTTTGAATTTGTATTTTTAAAAAGGAGATTGTTTTTTATGAAATTTAAATAGGTAGTTCTATAATGAAGTTAATTTAAATTTATAAAAAGTCCATAGGATATATTCCATAAAATGTATAAATAAATTAAAACGTATTCTTTAACATTAAACGGTACGCCTGCTTAACACGGTGGCAGACCGGCAGTGCGTTCGGCTGCCGTACCGAAGGTCCTGGGTTCGATTCCTGGTGAAGGCTAGGATTTTTTTCCTGGGTCTGGCGTGTTTTTGCCTGAGTCTACCCGGCTCTGATGGGTACCTGACTTTATTTGGGGTAAAGGCGGATGGTCATTGTAATGGCCACACAATCCCCTAGTATGTCTTCTTCTTCATATTATTGTGGAAACCCCGTTAGGACCGAGGAAAGAGTCCACAATTTAACTACACATGAAATATTAAAACATCACAAACAAGAATTAGAAACAGATGACAGAGTTTCACTTTAGGTATTTAGTCCAGCCTTTCAGCCTTGGCCACAGAAACTGTTGAAAGCTGCTTCACCGGCCATATCAATTTGGTCCGAAGTTTTTTTTTTACTTTAAATTTTTTTTTACTTTAACATTAAAAATATGTATGCGGTCATTGGTTATTTGAATGGGCACTTTAGTAGTAAAAAAAAAGTAACATAAAGTAATATAAAATAGTATGTATAAATTCAGGTAAACACTCTATGTAATATTAATGCATTAGTTTTCTCTTACACTTGTTAACCAGACAAAGTGCATTAACTCCATCAAACGAAATTACTTTCATGTTATTTTCCACCCATCATCTTGTGCCATAACCAGAAAAAAAAACGCGTCCTATATACTCAACGCACCCGTTTTGTATTATATATTCCAATCTTCTGTGCGCTTATATTGCAAGGGATGCAACTCTATCTCAGCATCAGCTTTCTTTCATGTCTTTCTTTAAAACCTTATTCAAGGACAGTAACTGTGCGCTTTAGAAGGATAAGAAAATAAAATAACGATAACTCCAGATACTAGTTCATATTTCAATGTGTGTTCTTACTGTGTTACCCTGATTTAGCAGTTGGTATATACGAAAGTGGTGTTTCAAACGCTAGAATATAGCATACAAGTAAAAACAAACAAAACAGTGTATTTACCGTTATTGGTCAATAAACATCATATTGAATTTCAATATAACCTAAAAATTTGACCACTACATTAGCTATCTACAATATTGTATCCCAACATTTGACCACTATATTAACTATCTACAAAATTGCAATCCAACATTTGACCACTACATTAGCTATCAACAAAATTGCAATCCAACATTTGACCACCACATTAGCTATCAACAATATCGCAATCCAACATTTGACCACTACATTAGCTATCTACAATATCGCAATTCAAAATTTGGCCACTACATTAGCTATGAACAATATTGAAATCCAACATTTGACCACTACATTAGCTATCTACAAATATTGCAATCCAACAATTGACCACTACATTAGCTATCTACAATATTGCAATCCATTATTTGACAACTACATTGCTTGCTTGCTTACTTGCTTAATTCCTTTGGTTCCTTGTGGAACATAGGGCCTCCGCAACAGCTCTCCAGCGCACTTGATTCTGGGCAGCCTTTTTTAGTTCACCCCATGTCAGGTTGCAGCTTGCCATTTCCTCCTCACAGGAGCGTCTCCAGGTGGTCTTCGGGCGACCAACCCGTCTTTTTCCCTGGGGGTTCCACTGCAGAGACTGTCGCGTGATGTCCTGTGGGGGCTTCCGTAAGGTGTGCCCAATCCACCGCCACTTTCTCCTGGCGATCTGCTGTTCGACCACCACTAAACATTTGACCACTACATTAGCTATCTACAAATATTGCAATACAACAATTGACCACTACATTAGCTATCTACAAATATTGCAATCCAACAATTGACCACTACATTAGCTATCTACAAATATTGCAATGCAACAATTGACCACTACATTAGCTATCTACAATATTGTTTCCCAACATGTGACCATAACATTATCTATCAACAATATTGCAATCCAACATTTGACCATTACATTAACTGTTAACAATATTGCAATCCAACATTTGATCACTGCATAAACTCATTAAAAAATGTAAGCGTAGGCTAACATGTGACCACACCATACGCTCTTTAAAATAAAGTAACCTCTTATTTACATTACATTATACTCTTTTAAAAATGTACTCAAACCTGTCTATTATTATAGCAACACTTTTAAAAAAAGCATAAGGCTAACATTTGTATGTCTAACCAACACCTTAATCAAGCTGTAAATCAATAATCCAACATTATGGTCCAACATCAACATCTGCCATATGTTTGTTTCTGTGTTGATTGTTCTGTATCAAAAATTTACAATTTCTAGTTTTTATTTTTACCAGCAGACGTCAGTTTTAAAATGTCCAATCTTTGTTCGTGCAACTCGCTCAAGAAAAAAAAAATGTATTGATTGATTAGTAAGCTGCTAAATTATTTTTCAGAATTTCTTGTTTCAATAATAATTCGATTTAGTTCTAAATTCTGGTTTTTTTTTTTTTTTTTTTGGTTTTTTTTTGTGTGTGCTGAAGAAATGCGTTTCATTAGCCTACTGCTTGATACCCTATTATCGATTTCTTATCGCCGGAGACCCAGGAGTACTTGAATGGAATAACTTACAAAAGTTATTATGTCGACTGCATTATATGAATAGAGAATCCATTGTATGTTTTGTATTTTTTTTCCGATGCAGTGTGCATATTTTTTTTTATCAGAGCCGACGATTATTAGTTAGTGATCAATAGTTTGAAGACATTATGATAGTGATCAATAGTTTGAAGACATTATGATAGTGATCAATAGTTTGAAGACATTATGATAGTGATCAATAGTTTGAAGACATTATGATAGTGATCAATAGTTTGAAGACATTATGATAGTGATCAATAGTTTGAAGACATTATGATAGTGATCAATAGTTTGAAGACATTATGATAGTGATCAATAGTTTGAAGACATTATGATAGTGATCAATAGTTTGAAGACATTATGATAGTGATCAATAGTTTGAAGACATTATGATAGTGATCAATAGTTTGAAGACATTATGATAGTGATCAATAGTTTGAAGACATTATGATAGTGATCAATAGTCTGAAGACATTATGATAGTGATCAATAGTTTGAAGACATTATGATAGTGATCAATAGTTTGAAGACATTATGATAGTGATCAATAGTTTGAAGACATTATGATAATCTTGCTTAGTTCCCTTGGTTCCTCGTGGAACACATGGGCTCCGCAACAGCACTCCAGCGCACTCGATTCTGGGCAGCCTTTTTAAGTTAACCCCATGAAAGGCTGCAGCTTGTCGATTCATAATCGCAGGAGCGTCTCCAGGTGGTCATAGGGCGACCAACCCGTCTCTTTCCCCGTGGGTCAGAACCTGACGGGTGATTTCATGTGGGGGTTTTCGTAGGGTGTGCCCAATGCACCGCCACTTTCACCTGGCGATCTGCTTTCCAATGGGGGTTCTGGTTGGTTTGCGGCCACAAGTCGGTGTTCTTTACCTTTTATGTCCACAGAATCTTTAGTACTTTGCTGAGGCCAGCCGTTGAAAAAGGTTTGGAGCATATTACTCGGTGTGTTGGTGATTCTCCAGGTCTCTGAGCCGTAGAGAAGAACTGACTTCACATTGGTGTCGAAGATTCGTAATTTGTTTCGGACAGACAGGGCTGTTGACCTCCAAACTGGCCTCAGAGTGATAAAGGCGAGTCTCTCTTTCCCTATTCTGGCTTTGATGTCTTCGTCCGAGCCACCTGTTACTGAGACTATACTGCCCAGGTATGTGAAAGAGGTGACTTCTTTCAACTCAATGTCTCCAACCTTGATTGGCTTCTCTTGTTTCTTAAAGAGGGTCATTGTTTCTGTCTTCTTTAAGTTGATCTGTAGTCCGGTCTTGGATGCTTCTTGGGTCAGGTTATAAGTTTTATTATAATCATTATCATCATATTATCTTAACAATTTTACAGGCGTGCGTTCAAGTAATAAGAATTACGTCCTACGCACTTAGGTAGTTTAGGACTAATGTTGCATTTTCATAAAGGCGTCGATTGATGTTTTAAGTTGGTAATTTTC